>ML801765.1:122797-138690 GCA_009831015.1 Picea engelmannii
TGATCACCAATTAATTTAGAATACACACAGTGATCCTCTTTGCTTCTTGTGAAACCAAGTCCCAGCATATAAGTATCAAATTTTTGATACCACATCCTTGGTGATTGTTTTAAACCATACAGGTAATTTTTCATCTTTCATACCAACTCCTTCTTTCCTTTCACAGCATAACCTTTTGGTTGCTTCATAAAGATTTCTTCTTCCAGGTCCCCATGCAGGAATGTTGTCTTCAAATCCATCTGTTCTACTTCAAAATCAAATGAAGCAGCAACAGATAACATAAATATTATAGAGGTTAACTTGGAAATAGGAGAAAAAATCTCACCAAAATCAATTCCCTCAACCTGGGAATAACCCTTTGCTACTAACCGAGCTTTATATTTCTCCACTTTTCCTTCTGCATTCAGCTTCTTTTTAAATACCCATTTGTTGCCAATTGGATTTCTTCTAGTTGGAAACTCCACTAGATCCCAAGCCTCATTCTTATCCAAAGATGCCATTTCTTCTTCCATGGCCCTTTTCCAGATATTTCCATCCTCTGAATCCACTACCTCCCTGACAGTTCTAGGATCATCATCAGTAATAGACAAAGAAAAAATTGAACAAAAATTAGATGGACTATACCTTTCCAGTAGCCTTCTTTCTAGATCCCTACATCTTCCATTTTTCTTACAAAAATCAAATTTTTGTCCATACCTGGGATCTGTAGAAAACCAAGCAGTGTTCTAATCCTTCCATCTATGAGTCTCAACTTGACCCTTCCTCTTCCTATGATTCTGGTTGTCGAATCATTACCTAAGAAAACATTAACTCCATCATACTTTTCATATTCACAGAACCACTCCCTGTGGGGAGTCATATGAAAGGATGCACCAGATTCAATCAACCATGCTTCATGATCTGTATGTGTGCTTGAAGAGGCCAAGTACACATCCCCTCCTTCTTCCTTGGAAGTCTTTTCTTCTATAGAAGAAAATTCTTGAGATCCCTTCTTTTTCTCAACTTTGGATCTACACTACTTCTTGTAGTTCCCTTCTTTTCCACACCACCAACATACCCTTCAAAACTTTCCAGGAGATTTATATCTATCCTTATACTTAGATCTCCCACTTGAGAAATTAGATCTATTTCTTTCCTCCGAATGTCCTCTTGCAAATAATGCATCTGTGTTATGTCCTTCCATATTCTTTCATCTCATCTCCTCTGAGAACAAGGATAAGACTACTTCTTCAAACTTCAAATAAGTTGTATTACTACCTATGGCCACAACTAGACTATCCCATGAGTCTGGTAAAGAACACAACAAACTGATACATCTATTTTCATCTACAATTTTAATCTCAATAGATACTAACTGACTTACCATAGTATTGAAGTTTTTCAAATGCTTTGCCACAGAGTCTCCATCTCTTATCGTCAAGTTATACAACTTCTTTCTCAGGAATAGTTTATTTGCCAGGGAATTAGACTGATACAACTTCCACAACTTTTCCCATAAATCCTTGGTTGTAGCTTCCTCTGACACATTTAGTAATACTGAATCGGAGAGACAGAGTTGGATTGTGCTCTTTGCCTTCCGATCCATCTTTTTCCAGTCATCTGCAGAAGTTTCTGTAGGTGCAGTACCTGGATCTACCATGATCCACTGATCTCTGTCCACCAAAAGATCTTCCATCTTGAGCTTCCACAGCTCAAACCTTTTCCCATTAAACTTCTCAATCTCCATCTTCGAATTGCTTGTCATTTCTTTTCACCTGAAAAACAATACCACAGATCTCCCACTGTAACAAGGCTTATCATAGTCCAGAGCCAAACCCTTGACCACAAAGGCGTCCCCCTGAAGACAATAAAGCTCTGATACCAAATGTAAATTCTAACCTTGTACAATGTCTACTGTAAACAAATATTAAAAAAAGAATAGAAAATATACAATGGCAAATACAAACATTACATAGAGATTTTTCCCCTCGAAACCCAAACCAGGAAAACCATCATATATTATATTCATTCATTGTGTTACATTGTTTATAATACAATATACATATAGGAGCCAGTGGCATCCAAAACCCTAACCCATTGACCTGGATTAGTCCAAAACCCTAATTCCTTAACCGGAAATAGAAAACCATCGGCAAAAACCATGTGCCAAGAAAACCACCTACATACATGACAGGTTTCCCGAGGTAGAAAAAACATTTCCAGGGGCGTTGCCCTCGGACCCCCACATAGGGGGCTCCACCCCCATGCACCCCCCCCCCTCTAAGCCCCCTCCGCGCTCGGCACATACACTCAGACACTACTACTCGTTCAAAGAATATAACACATACCCAACAATTGCACCCATAGCCCTACACCATCAACTGGCTTCGCCAAGGAAGAGATCTCCACGTCAACCAATAGTGTCATCTGCCCTTCAAAGACGAGGTATTGTGTGATACTTCTCCCCTTGAAGTTTTTGATGTTCTTTTAGGCCCTCCATATTTGTGGAAGCGACATGCTATGTATGAGTCTAGACCATGCAGTTTTATTATTACTTTGGGTAGACAATTGTACAGGATACCAAAGGTAGCGTTGCCTACCGATATTTCTTTAATCTCTTGCAAGCAATGTAGTAAGGTCATTTGATAGATCAGGAAGTTTTTCTTATTTTCATTCAATGCTCGAAGTGAGTATAAGGTCGTCGCCACATCTGTGACCTCTACACAGAGCCTCTTTTTGCAGCAGAAGCAAGTGGACGGGATCATGGAATAGTACAGAGACACATTCTCCTCACCCACCATGTTACCAACACACTATAAACTTCCAATTCCAACATCCAATTGATCAAACCATCGATCCACCTATGCCTAATGGACTAATCTATCATCTCTCACTGATGGAAAATGATGAAATCAATTGCCAAATCCAAGAAATACTTCAAAAGGGGCACATCCAACCCATGTCCTCCCCTTGCGAAAGCCTGATTGTATTGGTGTGGAATAAAGAAGGGACCTGGCGGCTCTACATTGATTACGAAGCGTTAAACAAAATTACAGTCGGGAATCAGTACCCAATTCCCCGAATTGATGACCTTCTTGACCAACTCAAGGGGACAAAGTTCTTTAGCAAGATTGACCTAAATTATGGATACCACAAGGTTCCCATCGAACAAACTGATGTATGGAAAACAACTTTCAAATCTAAATAAGGTCTCTTTGAATGGATGGTCATGCCCTTTAGCTTAACAAATGCACCAACAACTTTCATGAGGTTGATGAATGATATATTGAAACCCTTCACCAACTCTTTTGTGGTGGTATATTTGGAAGAAATCCTCATCTTTAGCAGAATTTGGGAGGAGCACATGCAGCATATTCAACAGGTTTTGAGCACTCTACGACAACACAAGCTATATGCTAACTTGGGAAAATTATCCTTTAGCATGAACAAGGTCCAATACTTGGGATAAATTGTTGATGAGTATGGGGTACATGTGGATCCAACTAAGATCCAAATCATATATTAATAGCAATACCCGACCACACTAACCAAGCTTTGGAGCTTCTTAGGACTTGTCAACTTATACCGAAGGTTCATGTTGGGATTCTTCCATATTGTATGGGCCCTCGGTCAAGTGACCAAGGGCGATGACAAGTAAAATTTGACATGGGGTAAGGCACAACAACGAGCTTTTGATGATATGAAGCATCGCTTGTGCTAAACTCTAGTACTGTCCTTACTCGATCTGCAACAACCATTCAAGATTGAGACTGATGCCTTTGACTATGCTCTAGGCGCAATTCTCACTCAACATGGTCATCTAGTAGCATACCATAGTGAAGAACTCTCAGATACCATCCAAAAGTACCCCATCTATGATAAGGAAATGTATTTCGTTGTGAAAGCATGTCATCAATGGAAACATTACATTCTTGGAAAGGAGACAATCATCCACAATGATCACAAGCCTATGTAGTTCATACTGTTGGTGGTCCCATGATCATAGCTGACTTGATTCTTCAGCTATCTATTTGGCATTGCTCTCATGATGAAGACATATGACTTGTTGGACTTGGTTGATTTCATTTTTTTCCTCCATCCATTTCGCCCAATCCTTCATCACCCTGCCACACTCTTCATGCCCTCGCCCTCCATTTTTTCACCCCTTCCCCAATTTCATCCCTATATAAATAAACAAACTTAGGATTAAAAACATTAGGCTAATAAGAAAAGGTTAGAGACATTTTTTAATACTAATTAGCATAATAAAGTTAATTTAATTAGATTAGTGTAGTTAGATTAATAAAACTAGGTTAGTCTTGTTAATAACAAATTAATTACTAATTAATCAATAATTAAATAATAATTAATGAACCCCTAAGTTTGTAACTAATAAACCATAATTAATTAAATAATTAAATTTAAAAAATAAAACCTAAAAAATAAAACCATTTAATATTAAAAATAAAACAAATATAAAATAACATATAAATATAAAACAATTAAAAAATTGAATAAATAAAAATTAAACTTAAAACAAAAATTAAAACATGATAAAAACAAAACTATATAATTAAAACATTAAAAAAACATATATATAAATATATTAAACAAAAACAAAAAATAAAAAACACGTAAAACATAATAAAATTAAAACAAATAAAAATTAAAATGAAAATACGTAAAAATAAAAAAAACAAATAATAAAAATAAAACAAGACATTCACATTCCACACATATCCCAAAAAACATTAATCTACACCTGTAATGTTTCCCAAACCCCCCCATGCCATTCGAACTTTAATGAGGGGGGTTCCGGGAAAGTGGTTTTAAATTGAACACTTGTCACCACCACAAGATACCGGACCCCCTCACTAATACCACTTACCACCCTAGGGGTTTCCAAAATACCACCTTCCCCCTCCAAAATCGCCTTCCCCCCCAAAAAAAATTGTTTTTTGCACAATTTTGACCACCCGTTTTTCGAGAGTCATTCTGGGCAAACCAGAAGGAATTTTGAAAAAACAAGAGAGATATTTCTCCATAACAGGGTGAAGAACAATAACCTCTCTCAGTGTTTTCACATGTATCAGGAATTGGGAGAATCAAAGCCATCTTTGAGAATGATTTTTCAGGATTCCATGTTTCCTGATTTTGTCATGTTTTGTGGTCGTTGTTTTGGAGAGTTGGAGACGAATTTGGAAAAATCGAAATAGGTTATTTCTTAGGACGGACTCATATACAATAAACTATTTCATTTTTCACACATCTATCATATATGTGGATATAAAAGCATCTGAGTGGACCCTATGTTCAACAATTCGGTCTATCTTTCATGGCAGACAGTTAAAATTTTTCAGGGATTTGTTTCTATTTTTGGCTAGGTTGTTGATTTAGACCTCTTGAGCCTAGGGGAGAGTCTGTTCTATAAATTTTTATAATTCAAATGTAAAAGGGTTGATCAGTTGGGACCATTATTGAAGAATGAAATTAATTTTGTAAAACAGTTCATAGAGCCTCCATGGATGATTCCCAGTAATACAGTGTGACCATTTCAGGATTCTTGTGACAAATTTCATTGGTGAAGTTTTTCTGTCTCTCTAAACTTGTTCTTTTTTTTATCACCATTTCCTCTTATATTCTGAATTATTCTGGGAAGGTTAAGAGTATAATTTGTTTAACTCTACACTCTCTCTCTGGCTTGGAATGATTTTTGCATTTTCCACTGAAGATTGAATTCAGGATTCTTGATTTCTCTGTTTTTTATTGGACTCCTAGACCTATTTCATCTCCTCCATGCATTAAATTTTTAGGATCCAGTGAATTTTCCTACCTTGCCTTGCAATATTAGTCTTTTAAGACCCAGTTTTGATCCATTTTGAATTGTGACTCCATTACCCAATGGCCCTTCCTTCTCGTTCCAACCAACCAATTTAAAAACCAAAACTTCTACTCTTATAACTAGCCTAAAATTCCCAGCAAACAAAGCTAAATCATATAGAGATATCCCTTTCTAAGCCTTGGAGGGATAGATCCTTGACTCCAAAGAGGTTTGTGGTTACCTTTGTCAATTTCTTCCTCAGCCTGAGAAATTACGGAGTGCTAACATAGTGTCAACCATACTAGGGAGTGTTCCTCAGAAATCATATCAAGTTACAGATCTCATTACTGATGGTGGACAATGATCAGACACAAGAAGGTTGAATCATCCAGTTGGCAAGTCTAATCAACTCCAATGAGTCTCAAAGACTCCACTAGAGGAAGAACCTGAAACATGACTAGACCATCTGAAAAGATTAGGTATTTAAGCTGGAAGTTTATCTAAGATATGATAGGTTTTATTTTTAATTATTTATTTCCTTCTAATGATCCTGATCCATATCATACTGCCAAAATTTATGAAGAGCATGTTCAACCTAATGAGACTCAAGAGGTTAAGCCTAGTGTTAGAATCCATGTACATACTCCTACACATGTAAATATTCCATATAGATACAAGCCTCTTATCTTAACCCCTACACTCCATGATTTCCCTGTCATTTAATACAAATATCTTCCAAGGTTTGACGGAGAATATGGTAACATCACTATTGAGAAACACATTCAGGGTTTTGAGAATTTTCTTGATCTTTTTTAGGTTGAGAAAAATTATGTTTGCATGAGACTTTTTCCTCTATGTTTGCAAGACAGAGATAAGGAATGGTTCAAAATTTTGTCAGCTGTAAGCATCTCCAATTTTGATCAGTTTGTAGAAATCTTCCTTGGTAAATGGGAGATCAAGAGAAATATTTTTCTCATTTTAGAAGAGTATGATCATTTGAAAAGATAGCCAGGAGAGATAGTGCAACACTTTTCAACCAGATTCAATCAAGTTTACAATTCCATGCATGTGGATATAACAACACCTCCTGGTTTATCTCTCTTACATTACCCAGATGCCTTTGATTTAGAGATGATATTTCAGTTGAGAGAAAGGAATGTTCACTACTACACTCAAGGAGATGCAAGACAATGAAATTAGTGTGGAAGATAATATGTTGAATAAACGGTCAAAGATCGAGGTAGAAGAAAGGGAGAAAACAACAAAGGAGCAGCTGAAATCTTCATAAGATAAACTGGACATTATTTCCAGCACAATGAAAGAAATGATGCAGAAAATCATCATGGTAAATGAACTTGATGATCAAGGGAATCCTATTCCATTGGTTAGAGAGAAAGAAAGGGCTAGTGTTCCTAAACACTTTGCAACTCACCCTTGGTATCATAGATCATAATAGGATTATTTCATGTAGTCAATTCACAACATGGACACAGATGAAAATCCAATTCAGCTTATAGAGGAGAAATCAATTGATATGATGTCTATGTTTGATGACATTTATTTTATGGATGATATACCCAAATATGATCAATATGATGATGATTACATGAATGTGAACTCTTCAAAACAATCAACAACATACTTTTGGTAGGAAGAAGATCAATTACAGCTCAAATATGGCAATCAGCCTATGCATATTCATTATGACAACAATGAGGAAAATGAAGAAAATCTCAGAGTAAGGGAAATATGTTTTCCCTTATGTTTCTCTTCATTTCAAATTTTGAGAGAAAAATATAAACAAGTTGTCAATAATAGAGATGGAGAATGTTTTGATGAATCAGTTAAGGATGTCATTGATGACATGGAAGTTGTTTTAGATCTAGGATTACAGCCACTAAGTTCCCTTGAATTTCAAATTATATATGAAAGTTCGGAGCCAAAAAAAAAATTGAATCAGTGGAATATAACAATGTACCATTAGTCTTTAATTCATTTCAGTTTTTTAAGAAGAATCTTGAGTATGCACTAAAGGATAAGCACATAGAATATCAGTAACTTTCGTTGGATAACCTGTGTTGTCAAGATCATGTTTCATGTGCCAATTATGGACTTGAAATAACTTACAATATCGACATGGTTAGACAGTCATTTTCATGGTTTGATTTAGCAACATCTTCTCAAAATTCATTAGAAAATCTACAAAAAAGATCAGAATTTGCATAATGATACAGATGGCATATGTGTATTATGACATCATGGTCTTAAAATGGATAAATTTGAATATCAGGAGATAAGTCATGTTTATCATGATCCTATAGTTGTCTATATGGAGGAGCTATTCTTTTCAGAATGCCCATTGATACCTAAAGTTTTTGTGATTGTACACAGTCCCAAGGCTTTGCGTTGTGAAGATCAGGTTGGAAATCAGTTTATGTTTCCTATGCAAGTTTTATTTATGATACTGTTTAAAAACAATGAAAGAGTGGAGTTATTAGAGCAGTTGCTTGATTGGTGACACTGATATTATTGTATCATTTAGAACAACTAAATTATCAATAGTGTAGGGTAGGTATCAGTTTGAATAAGCTCAGTCATTTGAGCATCGTTTTTAGCAGTGTGTGGTTTCTAGTAGAGTTTGCAGCTGATAGTGTATAGTTCATTTTTTAGTTCAATTTGAGTCAGTTTGAAGATTGTAGCTGTAGTGACTCCATGCCCAACGGATAAAGCACTAGTATACATGTTCAATAATTCTATGTTTCTTGTCACCTCTCGAAAGAGTTTCCATCCCCGGGTGGAGCCTATGTTGGGGTTCCTATAATCATAGGTGACCTGATTCTTCAACTATCTATTTGGCATTGCTCTCATGATGAATACATATGGCTTGCTAGGCTCAGATGATTTCATTTCTTCCCTCCATTCATTTCCCCTGATCCTTCATTACCCTGCCGCACCCTTCATTTCCTCGCCCTCCATTTTTTCACCCCTCTGCCAATTTCGTCCCTACATGAATAAACAAACTTAAGATAAAAAACATTAGGTTAATAATAAAAGGTTAGAGGCATTTTTTAATACTAATTAGCATAATAAAGTTAATTTAATTAGATTAGTGTAGTTAGATTAATAAAAGTGGGGTAGGCCTATTAATAATAAATTAATGACTAATTAATCAATAATTAATTAACAATTAATGAACCTCTACATTTGTAACTAATAAACCATAATTAATTAAATAATTAAATTTAAAAAAACAAACCTAAAAAAGAAACCATTTAATATTAAAAATAAAACAAATATAAACAATTAAAAATTTGAATAAATACAAGTTAAACTTAAAACAAAAACAAAAACAAAACTGTATAATTAAATCATTAAAAAAACATATATAAAAATATATAAAACAAAAACATAAATAAAAAACATGTAAAACATAATTAAATTAAAACAAATAAAAATTGAAATGAAAACAAGTAAAAATAAAAAAAATAATAATAATAAATAAAAATAAAAATAAAAAAACAAATCATTCACATTCTGCACATATCCCAAAAAACATTAATCTATGCCTGTAAAGTTTCACGGACCCCACCATGTCATTCGAGCTTTAACGAGGGGGGTCCTGGAGAATCGCTTTGTCTTGGACACTTTTCACCACCACAAGCTACCGTACCCCCCCCTAATACCACTTACCACCATAGGGGGTTCTGAAATACCACCTTCCTGCTCCAAAACCGCCTTCCCCAAAATAAAAAACTATTTTTTGCACAGTTTTGACCACCTGTTTTCTGAGACTGATTCTGGGAAAACCATAAGGCATTTTGGAAAAACGAGAGAGGTTTTTATCCGTAACCGGATGAATACCAATAATCCCTCTCAGTTTTTTCAGAGGCATCAGGAATTCGGAGAATCAAAGCCATCTCTGAACAACATTTTTCAGGATCCCATGTTTCATGATTTTGTCATGATTTTGTGGTAGCTGTTTTAGAGAGTTGGAGATGAATTTGGAAAAACCGAAATAATTTTTTTCTCAGGATGAAATCATATACAATAACCTATTTCATTTTTCTCACAGTTGTCATATCTTTGGAGATACAAGTGTCTGAGTGGACCCCTATTTTCAGCAGCTCGACCCGTCTTTCATGGGAGAAAGTTTAAAATTTTCAAGGATTTGTTTCTATTTTTGGCCAGGTTGTTGATTTCGACCTCTTGATCCTGGGAGAGAGTCTATTCTATATATTTTTATAATTCAAATGTAAAAGGGTTGATCAATTGGGACCATTATTGAAGAATGGAATTAATTTTGTAAAACAACTCATAGAGCCTCCATGGATGATTTCCAGTAATACAGTGTGACCATTTAAAGATTCATGTGAAAAATTTCATTGGTGAAGTTTTCCTGTCTTTGTAAACTTGTTCTTTCTATTATCATCATTTCCTCTTATATTATGAATTTTCCTAGGAAGGTTAAGAGAATGATTTTCTTTAATCTACACTCTAACTCTGGCTTGGAACGATTTCTATGTTTTCCACTAAATATTGAATTCAAGATTCTTGATTGCTCTGTTTTTATTGAGCTCCTAGACCTATTTCATCTCCTCTGTGCATTAAATTTTGAGGATCCAGTGAATTTTCCTACCTTGCCCTGCAATATTAGCCTATTATGAACTTGTTTTGATCCATTATGAACTGTGACTCTATTACCCAATGGCCCTTCCTTCTTGTTCCAGCCAACCAATTTTAAAACCAAACCCTATACTCTTATAACTAGCCTAAAATTACCAGCAAACAAAGCTAAATCATACAGAGAGATCCCTCTCTGAGTCTTGGAGGGATAGATCCTTTACTCCAAAGAGGTTAGTGGTTACCTATGTCAATTTCTTCCTCATCCTGAGAAATTACGGAGTGCTAACACATACACACACAGGGGAATTTTTAGAACAATTGCCACCAAAAGTGGTCCACATACCTACAACAATTCCATATCAAAATCAAGTATATGACAGGGAGCACAAATCATGTCATTGACCACCTCAATCGACCTCTTGTTGTTGCACTCACCTTTATGTTCCATTTCTATGGCCATGAGGCATTTGAGTGGCCCCAACTTTATCAGCGTGACCCTAACTTTGCCACCACCTATCATCTCTTGGGTACAAGTGTGAATGCCATCGATTTTCAGATTTAGAATGGATTATTATTCCATTTGTTCCACCTTTGTGTTCTCACAAACGAGTGTGCAAGGATGATTTGGGAGGCCCACTACAGTGAGATAGAAGGACATTTTTTCCTGGATAAAATTGTGGTCGTTCTACAAAAACATTTTTATTGGTCGAAACTTTGATAGGACATCAACAAGTATGTCAGATCTTGCACCGCCTATGTCATTGTCAAGTCATCCATCGAGAAGCAAGGCTTATACACCCCTCTTCCTACTCCCAAGATGCCTTGGGAATCCATATTAATGGATTACATGTTTGGACTTCCATCCACCAAGAAAAGCAAATGAATGTGTAATTGTGGTGGTTGATATGTTTTTGAAGATGGCCATTCTCACAGCCTCCAAGAAGAGCTTCATAGAAGCAGATATTGTCAATCTCTTCTTAGAATGGGTGTGGGTTTATTTTGGGATACCACATACCATCATATCATATCAGTAAAGTAGGTTCCTCAACACATTTTTTTCAAGTCTTTGGTCATTGTTGGACACCAAGCTCATTAAATCCACTTCCTTCAACCCCCAAACTGATGGCCAAACATAGGTCATCAATCGGATGATTGTGCACATCCTGCGCATGTATAACTGTAAGCATTTGTGTACATGGGATGCGAGTATTCCCTATGTTTAGCACACCTACAACAAGTCTCTCCATAGATCCATCGGTCATATACCATTTTAGGTGGGGCTAGGATTCTAACCCTTTGGTCTCATTGATGTTGCACTACCTCTTGAAACCACACAAGAAGAATCTTCCCATGTTCATTCTAAGGCTAACAAAGACACCATATTCATTGAGCAGATTCAACATATCTTCCAACAGGTCCATGAGATTTTTCAAAAATCCAATGCTAAGTATAATAAATTCCATGATCAACACCGAGTACTGCAAAAGTTTCAAGTGGGAGACAAGGTCTGGTTACATTTGCAAAACGACTATCTTACATGGCCCCATTATAAGTTTCGTCCACTTCTCTACGAGTCTGACACTATCAAAAAGGTTGTGGGTGACAATTATTTTGAGCTCAACACTCCACCCTTCCTTGGATTGCATCCAGTATTCAATGTGGACCTCCTTCAGACATATTTTCCACCATTATTGGACATCTCGGAGATCGTAGAATAGTTGAAACCAACATACCTTAACCCTGAATTCATGGAACATGCATCCACTAATCAGATAGTGGACACATAGGTCAAGGGAACTCGCCAGCAGTGGATCCAACTTTATCAGGTTTTCGGGGTAGGGAAGCTCCTTCACAAAGGCAAGTGGATATTGGTGGTCACCCACCTATTCCAGCTGGCTCATATGGCCAGTTTTAATTTCAACATGTTTATATGTAATGATGATATTTCTTTGTAATTATGGGTTTTTCACTTCCGGGGTTGTTTTGAAGCCTTACAAAACATCCATGTGTATGTTGGTGGTCACCCACCTATTCCAATTGGCTTATTTTGGATTTTTTCATGTCAATACATCTTTTTGTACTTCTACGGCCATTTCGGGGCCCTAAACAATGTTTTTTTGGCTTGCCACGGTAAAACTATAAATAGAATCAAAGTTTGATGGATTAATATGTAGTTCTCGAAAATTCCAAGGGGCTATTACATGCCTAAAATAGAGGTCATATGAAAAAGTTACAACCCTGAGAAGTTGAGGTAGCAACTTAGCCATTGGGCCCACATATATTTTGGTGTTTCATCACCTAGGGCTAGGTTTTTGGATGTATAGGCTTTTGGAATTCATGGGTAATGTTAAAATTACCTCTGGAGCCTCATTGTAATAATTTTTCTTAGACAAATGTGTGTAGCATCCACATCTCTTCTCAGAGATAGCTACCACCATTTGAGCAAGTTGCTTTCAGTTATACAGTTTTACAGTTTCGAGATATTTTCTTTATTCAATAAAGAATATTGTTCATTGGATATATGTTGTTGTTCTTCATATATCTATGTTATTGTATTCAATATGTTATTCATTTCATTCCACTCATAAATTTGGATCATTAGGCCTAGAAATACTAGAGTGGCTAGTGAACTGTGTGGATGTTGGTCTCGTTTCTAATTAGATAATGATTCATATTTTTGTTATCTTGTACCAAGACATACATTTCCTTGTCGTAGATAGGGTAGTTGAGGACCTCCCCATGAAATATTGTAGAATGATAGAAGACAAACCTTCGTACTTGCATCATGAATTCTCGCATGGAATACCTACTAGCATATGTCTTCAATTTCAAGGTATTCAGAAAGTTTGTTAGTACGAGCACTGATGCTTGACTCATCTTTCTTTCATCTCATCAAATTACTTTTGTCGATTCTTCCCCCACTAGAAATTCTCACTTTTTGTTGTTATTGGGTGGAGTGGTGCAGCTATTGCTGAAAACAAAGCTATGAACTTCTACAAGTACTTTGTTTCCCCAACAAAGCTCCTAACTTCTGTGCAAATTATAGGAATTGGCCCTTTCATGATGGCTTCTATCTTGGAAAGATCTATATTGATATCAACTGTACATCGATCACATACCCTAGATACACCAAAGGCTTATGAGAAAACTCACATTTATTGATATTAACCAACAATTGGTGCTTCTTCAGGGTCTCTAACACCTACATAAGATGTGATATATATGTTCTCTTCCCATGCAACACTATAATCCAATATATCATACAATAGATAATAACAAATGAATTTAGATAATGGAATAAAAATCATTCATGTGTGACATAAATGCAGTTGGTGTGTTCCATAAATTAAATGGCATAACCAATCACTCATACAAACCTCACCTTGTCTTAAAGATATTCTTATAGGCATATTCTTATTTCACTCCTACACGTTGATATCCTGATTTCAAATCTATCTTAGTGAAGTACTTGGAATGTTGTAGCTAGTCCACCAAATCATCGATCCTCGGTAGAGTGTATCAACTCTTCAATGTAATATTGTTCAATTCCCTGTAATCGATACACATTCTCCAACTCCCATCCTTCATAGGAACAACTATGATGGGTGAACCATAATGTGAGGTACTTGGTCGGATCACACCTTCCTCCAACAACTATTGTAACTTCTTCTTTACTTCATTTTCTTCCAGAAAGGACTATCTATAAAGTCCAATATCTATAATGGGGAGTCTAGTAATATCTATATTTCATTTTCCACATCCATCTTGGGTGGTATCCCTTTAGGCTCCTAGAACACTCCTTTGAATGCATGTAGAAACTCATATAAGTAATATTTTTTATGTTTAATACACCTCTCTAGGGATTCCTTTAATCTTATCGACTCATCATAAGACCAATTTTCTCTTAATAATAGTAAAACATATATCTTTCTAGAATTTATCAATTTTTTAGCTTGATTGGCACTTTCCGGTGAAATTTTTTATTTTCCTTTGTGCATGTCGATCATGAAGGATTTCCCATCCTTGATGAGGTAGTACTGGTTCATTATCTACATGAAGATAACATCCATCATATACATGTAGGGGATTTCAAACACTACTTCACATACATCCAATGGTGTTATTGGATAAATCCATAAGTGCGGACACAAACCGATCTCCCTAGATCCACCTGGATCTAGAACAAAACATGACATAATGTGATGCTTTCCTTAAGTTTTAGATATTGAATTTACTAACTAAAGAGGGGTGAGTGACATACCATTTAAATGTCGCTTTCTCTCGTTGTCACCATCATAGCTCCGTTCCAACGCTCATACAATGATGATCCTGCAAAAGAACGCAACCAAAGTGATATCAATAGAATAAACTCAATATAAACCTATGTATGTGATCAAGGAATCATACAATAAAACACAACAAGCTTTATAGGAAAGAATCATATTACTGTATCATATTAAATGTGAAAGAGAGATTACAACCATTGCCTTGATGTCGTAAGGTCCCTTCCAACTGTCCTTCATTCCCCACACACTTCTTTCTCCAAGGATTCTGAAACCATAGATCTAATAGCTACTCACAATCTATCTTGACAAAGCAAATCCCAAAGCCACTCCAACCAAGCTGATAATTCCAAGCCAATCAAGAACAAGCTCATGAACCAACCAAGCTAACCCAAGCTCAAGCTAACTTTCTCCATGAGAAATCCTCTCCTTTAATAAGTTGAAGAGGATAAGGTGAGGAGGTTAGGATGATCCCACTAAATCATGAAAGCGAGTAAGATCCAAACCATTCGGATGCCACCTCACCATAGAAGCTTCTCCTTCTAGAAGATTTGAGAAAATGCTCATTTTTCCCACGTGCTGGAATTCTCGCACCCTAGCTATAGAGTAACCTGGGAACACCTCGCACCCTAGCTATAGTGCAACCTACGAGAATGGGTCATTCTCGCACTCTGCCTATATAGAAACCTACGAACTCGTTTTTTTATAAGGTTTTTACATAGGAAAATGCAACTTCTTTTCTCAGGAAAAGTTCTTCTCCCTTCTCTCTTTAGGAACTCAGGCCACTGACCCTTCTGAAGGAAACAGATAGGTTTACATCATTAACGATCATAGGGATGACTAAAATAATGTGTAACAGAGCCCCCCCCAAAGTATGAAGTTAGAACAGAGTGATAGCTGAAATACTTTGTAGAGTGTGTGTAGGGAACAGGGAACAGTCGGTCGGAAACCTGCCAACAAACAAGGAAATACAGTACAATAATATATCATCACTGAGGCAGGCATTCCCATACTGGGAATAAAAATGACTCAAAGCATAAATGTCGACATGCGAAGATCCATGTCAAGTAAGACAGGTCATGGCCACCAAACATAAACTGTGGATCCATGCCAATATGACTCAAATCTGAACATAGCCACCAAAAATACACTGTGGATCTATGTGTTAAAGACTCAAATTTGAACAT
>ML801765.1:155338-169840 GCA_009831015.1 Picea engelmannii
TGTTGACCATCCTTTTCTTGAAAATCAAAACTAGATAAGATTTCATCAGTGAATGAGTCTTCTTGTGCTTCATAAATATTTAATTTCTCCTTATTATCAATGTATTCATCATAAACTGGAGAAACCTGATAAATTCCTAATGACAAATATCCATATTTCTATTATTTTATACTATCATCATCAATATGAATTTCAAACATATTTGGAACAACTATTGTGTCATAGTTACTACTGCTAGAAACATTTGGATAAATGACAAATGCATCTTGAGTATCATTTTCATCATCTTTAATATCAGAATGTTGAAAATCTTCCTATTGTAAAACATAATTAGAAGAAGATACAATAGATAATGAGTCTTCTTCCTCTTCCATAGCATAGTCATCCCCTTCCTCTACACTGCTAAAAGAATCATCTACTAAATACTAAGTGTATGATGTATATCCCTCACAACAATGCTAAAAAAGACTCTCAGTTGGATAACATTTCTTGTAATATGAATAAAAGGAAGCATGAAAATACATCAAATATGAAATACTAGAGGCAAGAAGAGTTTTGTACCATTGTCTTACATATCCATCTAATGAATACATGACCATTTTAATCAACACATCCTCATGATATAGATCCAAGTGAGCCATGCATTGATGAAACTAAATGAGATGTTGTGCATGCTTATCCTCCTTCCTTTCTTTGAATATAGGCATAAAATATCCCCATTATGACATATGAGGTATTGGATGTGGGAAACCAGGAGCTGCAGAAAAGTTAAGAGGTGAAAACCTCTGATCCAAAACAACAACAAATTCCTTTGAGATTCTAAAAATGTGGAGTTGCCACTGGATCTATCCTTCATGGAGTCACTAGGTACACTAAGCAATCTATATGTTTACTAGCTTCATTACACCAACAAAACCAGTAGTATCCTTGTCATAGAGCCCAGGGAAAGATCTTCAATATGCCTCCCCAGAAACAACACCAAAAATGTTAGTACTAGAAGTCTCACTTAGAATTCTATGGGTGTGGGCCTAATACCCATCAAAAAATTTATAGGTTTGTAAAAGATAAGAGTTTAGTTCAATGTGTATCGAATGGGTGGGAAGCTTAGTTTAAAACATCAACACAAAACCTCCACAAAATATACACCAAAAAGCAAGGCTTTAATAGTATCATACCAACATTTAGAATAAAAATGGAAAGATGGAAGACTTAGTATAAAATTTAAAATACATACATCAAGTTACATCAGGTAATTCTGAAATACATACAGTAGAAATCTGCTCAAGTTGGAACCTCCTAATCAACAAGAGAGTTCTTTGATAACCCTTGCACCAGTTAACAAACAATAAATCATTCACTGCATTAAGGAACAATTACTAGGATGAATATTTAATGAACATCTAGCGTTAAATTAATATTGAATCACAGATATGACATTAGGAGAAGAAACTGATCATTAACTATTCAATATTCTTATGTTAGATACAAATAGTCTGGAAAAAATTGTTACAACTGAGAGTAAAGATATGAGTCTCACAATAGCCACTCTCTTCCTTCTCTAAGAGTTAAATACATCATAAAATATCCAAATACATAAAAAATATCTATAGGAGGTCGCAACTTTCCCCATCCATTGGATTTTGTGCCTTGGATATATGTGGCAATAGACAGACAAACAAAAATCCAAAAAACTCTTAAATTTTAGGAAGCTTTTGGAAGTATTAAATACAACTACATCCAACTCTTTGCATGGAGATTTAATGAAGTTGGATGTCAGGTAAAAGTGTCACTTGATGTCTAAATTTCTCCAAGGGAACCATGCCAACCTCCTTAGATAGGTGGCATCCCTCCTACAATTCGGACTTATCATACCGTTAGAGTTTGCAGGGAATCTGCAGGATTCACTTTAAACTTTCCTATAGGTGATTTTTTCCACTTTTCTCCCAAAGAGAGAGTCGGGTCGGGATGATTTTTGGTTATTCAAAGACATTATTTTTCTCCTCCACAAAAATTTTCAGAAAACCCAGTTCGTATATTTCAAGATATGATGAAAATATGACTTTTCTTCTTACTAATTTGCTACAAACTATTTTAATATTAACAATTCGTAGTGACTTAAGAAGAATGTGTTGCGAACTTCCTATATATTCCATTTTCCTTTCCAATCACTACAAATGATTTCAAAACCATGGAGAAAATATTCAAACCTCTGTTGATGCCTTGTATAACCTCTGAACCATGTAGGATGACTCCCAAAAATAGCAAGTGAGAAACAACATGAACAACATAAGTTGATCCTTTAATTGTTTCTCTTCTTCCTTTTGTGATTATCCATGAAAACTAATGATAATAGTTGCTACCAGAGTAAGTGATGAAAATTGACAATTTAGGGTTTTGTTGCTCGATTGACAATAGTTAGGGTTTTGCTAGCAAGAGGATTTGTGCTTAAAACGACAGTGTAGAAACTGAAAGAGAATGAAAATGATAAATGGAGGTAAATATAACAACCTAAAACTGAAAGAAACATCTAATAGGAAATTTTCCAAATGAATGTGTAAAATAGAGGGTTTGCAATGCAATTTCTTAGTTTGCAGCGAATTTGGAGTTTGCTGCAACTAGGGTTTACAACGCGTATGGTTTTGACAATAGGATTTTAGGTAATAGTAATAAGCATAAAACAAGTAATTTACATCAAATATCACTGCCTGTTTCAGGGAACCAAGCCTATCATCCCTTTAATATTCCACCATCGACCTCTTTAGATAATTTGCATCAAAACAGTCTACAATGTTAGTTCGTAGCAAATCTACTAGTCTGCAACACACTCTTTGCAAATGGAAAAGAAGATAAAAAGTGATAAATTATCCTTTTGAAACTGACCCTTTGAAGTTGATTGATGAGGTGATGGTGTGGAAAACAAGAATCTACCAAGATCCACCTTTGAAAAATCATAATCATGAAAATATTTGGCACATGCTCTATTTTTTAATTGTTGCGAACTTTAGGAGAGTCTCTTGACTCCTGAAAATTCCATGTGTTAACAAATGGGTTGTAGACTACATCAAATGGATGTGAATACAACATTTCTCAATGGAGATATTGAGGAAGAAGTATACATCAAGCAACTAGATTGTTTTGCGATACATGAGAAGGAGTCTCATGTGTGGAGGTTGAAGAAGGCCATGTATGGAATAAAGAAAGCACCTCAATCTTGACATGTGAGGATTGATGGACACTTGATTAGTTTGGGATTCAAAAAAATTGTTGTTGATCCCAACCTGTACTACAAGACTATTAATGGTGAGTCCATAATTTTGATCTTTTACATTGATGATTTATTCCTCACCGGTACAGAGAGTCTTATTGATGAATGAAAGCATGTGTTCACCTTTGAGTTTGATATAAAGGTCCTTGGTATGATGAATTACTTTTTGGGACTAGAGGTGTGGCAGAGAACTAATGATATCTTCCTGAGTCGGGGGAAGTACATAGTTGATACATTGAAGAAGTTTGGGATGTTGAACTGTAAGCCCATGGATACACAAATGGTGACGAATCTAAAGAAACTAAGTGTGCCTTGTTTTGATTCTGACGATATTGATCCAACCCTATACATACAGATGATTGGATCATTGATGTATATGTTTAAAACCAGACTAGATATTTTCTATGCAGTGAGTGCACTTAGCTAGTTTATGAGTCACGCGAGACAAACACATTGGATTGTTGTGAAGCATGTGTTGAGATACATGTGAGGCACGATTGGAGATGATTTGAGATATACTTCTAGTATTGAAAGGATATTTCAAAGATATGTTGAATCTTATTGGTAAAGGAGCGCAGTGGAAAGGAAGAGCACCTGTGGGTGTTGCTTCACTTTCGGATCTGCCATGGTTTCCTGGTGTAGCAAGAAACAAACTTCCATGGTTTTGAGAACTACATAAGAATATTACATTACATTGAGTGTGGCAATCCACGAAGTAGTGTGGCTTCACTAGTTACTTTCATATTTATTTGGACATGTGTTGGATTCCACCGCTATTCATTGTGATAACTAGAGTTGTGTGAATATCTCAGAGAATCCAATGTTTCATGACAAATCGAAACCCATTGAGATCAAGTACCATTACATCTGAGACATGGTGCAGAGGAAGGTAGTACTAGTGCATTACCTTCCTATGAATGAGTAGGTCGTTGATGTTCTTACCAAACCCCTTACTGGGACTAAGTTTGAGTACTTTTGTGATAGACTTGGCATGGTAGAGAATGAATCCCTCATTGATAGGGAGTGTTGATATTTGAAGCTTCCTAAGACATTCTCCAGATCGTACTCCTCCATGACTGATTTGAGATGATCTTTGAGGATAGTTATCCAAGAGGGATAAGTGGGTTTGGGATTATATCCCAACATCCCTTGTGGAGAGAACGTGATGACATGTCAACAGAGTTGACCTTGACATCACACATTATGGGGAGTTGACCCTAGTGTTTTTAGAGGGAGTAGCCTCTATAATTCCATATCTTACTCCTTTGTGACTGAGCTAAGTTGATCTGTGAGGACACTTATTCTAGAGGGATAAGTGGGTTTGGGATTATATTCCAACGTACCTTGTGGAGAGAATATGGGGACATGTTAAAGGAGTTGACCTTGACATATCACACTATGGGGAGTTGACCCTAGTGTTTATAGAGGGAGTAGCCTTTACAAATCCACATGGGAGTGCCATGTGTGACAAAACATTTGCAACAATTTACCAAGTAAGCATTGGGAGGACATTCTCCTAGATTGGGCTAGAGACCAAGGGAGATAGGATACATTTATCAAAAATATGTACTTGTGGTAAATGAGCCCAGGCACAGTCCTTCCTTGATCATGACAAGGAATAATATGGACTCAAGGTGATTCAATTGATTTCCATGTGTCATTTAACAATAGGTTGACATTCACTCACATGGGTGTACCTATGGTTAATGACCTCAGTTTTCTCTTTGTACTAGTCATGGCGATTTGAAAAGGAATGATAAAGACTCAAGATGCTAGATGTTATCACATGCAGACCCAGAGTGAGCCTGATCTCAAAGAGATTTAGTTGGATTAGAGGGAGAGTCACATGGGGATTTTCCCCTTGATTCAGCTGAGAGAGAGACATATCCAAGGACTGATAGGAAGGTATCATGAGTCAAGGGTGAAATTTGTATACTTCAGAGACAAGCTTGGCATAATGAAAAATATCTCCCTCATTGAGAGGGATTGTTGATGTTTGGAAAACATCGGGAAGACATTCTACTAAATTAATAATTAATAATATAATTATTGATTATTAAATAATATTTAATAAGTAATAATAATAATAATAATAATAAATAGTTTTTTATTATCCAAGGGATCCATCATGTTATCACCCTAACAATTTTTATCGGGATCTAAAAACTTCTGAAGTTTAGCGGGATGTTATACCATAGTAGAGGCGTGATAGTTCATGGTGCTTGACTATATTCTATGGTGTATGAACGAATGTAGTGGCAGTGGGAAGGGAGTATCTCGGTGGGCCATCGATCTTGAAGAATCTCAAATCTACGGTCGAAGCCTACATCGGACAAACAAATAGCACAAAACTTAACATCGCCAAGGCAGACCGAGTAAAGCTACTCTGGTTTTGATGGGGAATGCATGGCTCTCTTACACATGCATCAGGGGAGACGTCAGATTGCATGAAACCAATTTTCCTATGGCCCCGATGTCACATCATTCAAAACAGCATGTCGATAGCTCATGGGGAGGATGGAAGTTGGTCATATCAGCTCACATCATCGGTCCAGGTACTTTCCCGGATGACATACCAAAAGGACATTGCCGCATAACTAACTGGAGGCTCATCATTCGAAGTGGATTGATGAAGCGTGGCACACCAAGGTACTGTGACAGTAATTCATGAGCAAATTACACAAACCATCAAATCTCAGATATGAATCATTTTATCCTATTCTGGGAAATTGTCATCTTATGTGTAAGAAAAACAAGCTCGGCCTATGCTCCTAAATTCTGAAAACTCAAAGGGTGGCCAAATCAAGGTCTCTGCGAAGTCTGGAAGGCATGGATAATACCCATCAAACGGTGTCTGGAGTGACTGGGTTCTCAGCTAATGTACCAATAAGGTCAATAAGTAAGAATGAAAGATGGGTCTTGTAGATGTTGGCAACTAGATTTCATACCAAACCTAAAATTGAGACAGAGTCAGGAGTAAACTTAAACCCAGTTATGAGGGATCTTGTCATAAATGAACATGCAGACAACACATGCCACCCATCCGCAAATAAGAAGAGGATAAAAAGAAGGAAATCAGAGGCCAAAACCAAGATGATAGAGAGCGTCGGGGAAAATTTCGATTGGTGGAGTACCCTGGAGGAGGAAATCACCAAGTTGAGGTGAATCCTTAGGTAAAATTTTGTTGTATTTCAGATAGTTTTGGACAAATGTAAGCTTAAGAGAAGGGAGTTCTGATATGACAGACTGATTACTAACGGTCCCTTTAAATAATACAACTATTCTTCCTTTTTGTAACTTGTATCTATTTTTAGAATTATGAGGAAGTCAGAACATTTTAAATTCCATATGAAATTCCTCTATATATGCTTGGCCTCACGAGTATAGAAGCATGGAGAAAAGAGGATCCTTCCCTCTGTGCAGGAAAACTTTATAAATATCTGGGGCTGGAATGAATACATGGGTGTAGAGGCAAATTTTGGGACATTTTATGAAAAGATTCTAATTGGTGGTGTAATGAGTCTCATTTTCTCTCATAGTGTGTGATTCTTGTTATTATGTATTTTCATTTTTCTTTCTTCTATCTAAATTGAGAAACTAAAAGTATAGAATTCATTATTCAATGCTCTCAGCTTAGCGATTTAGACTATGTTCATCTCTTCTAAACCATTTCAAAATTCATTACTATAATGCTCTGATAATAGTTGTGTGTTTCTTTTCTTCTGATACCATCTAAAATTTTCAAGCATAAACTCAGAAGTCACTTTCTCATTTATCCTTTTCCTCTTGATTGTTTTCATGATTTGGAAATGCATCCTACATTCTTGACCTCATAGCCCAAAGGTCATCTTCAACTCTTCAACAACTTTATTAAAACCCCAAAACAAACCAATTCTAGCCATCGATTTCCATAGATGTATGAAGTGACACGAGAGAGCCCTCTCTGAGTTGAGTAGACTAGTGCCTTAGCTCTAAAGCGGGTTGAAACAGTTACCTCTGCCGTCTGTCTATTCAGCTGGACAAAATTTACAAAGTGCTAACATTCTAGCGCCATTGTCGGGGATGAAATTTAAAAAATTTTCCTGGGAAGAACGACATGGTTGAGTTCTATGGTATGAGAGCGACAAAGACTTAGGCACACATTGGTTGTATTCCTAATCTGGAAACTCCACTTTAGTTCGAAGCTGACTCCACTCATAAAAGAATATTGAATTTCCAAGAGGTAACCCTTCTCTCAATACTTCAAGCGCGAGACAGAAACTTCACTGAAAGATGAAACCCCTTAACAGGGGCAAGGAAGGGCATCATGAGGGAAAACAAGTACTCAAAATGGGACCTCTTACAAAGAATTTTACTTTCCATTTTATGTTTCCTCTGCTCCTTCCTTGAAAATGACAAATGAACTTTCTTTTACCTATTGTATCTCAATAATGATCATGAAAGACTTAAAATTATATTTCCTCCTCTATACGTTGCACATGCATACCCTCGCCTTGTCGTTGGTTCTAATAAAAATGTTTCACCTAGGCCACGTAATGACAGTGACCAAGTTGATGAATCCTGTGAGACCCAGACCAATGTCTCTCCCATTGTTCTTGGCCCAAGACCCCCTAAGGCCCTACATAGATATATACCTTTAAATATACCCCAAACCCTTCATGATTTCCCTCCAAATTACTATGAGTTCCTACCTATGTTCGATAGAGAATCAAGTATCATATCTGTTGAAAAGCACATTCAAGGGTTTGAGCATTTTATAGATTTATTCAAGATTGACCACGATGGTGTGTGTATGAGAGTTTTCTCTCAATCCTTGAAAGGAGACACCAAACGCTGGTTCAAACACTTACACCCAGAAACCATTAGCTCATGGGTGGACTTGAAGAAGTTTTTCTTTTAATTTTGGGGCAAGGAGAAATCCTTAAAGGTGAAACTCACTGAGTTTTACGCCTTGAAAAGACGAAGCAATGAATCTATTTATGTATTCAGGAGAAATTTATCTAGCGTCTATTATAATTTTTCCAAAGAAATTCAACCCTCTAAAGATGTTGCCATGCTCCATTATGCAACTGCTCTTCATCCAGATTTTTCTTTCCTCCTGATGGAAAGAAGACTTGGGTCCTTACAACAAATGTTTAGTGATGCTCAGGACATTCAACACAACATCCAAGCATGTAAACAAACCCAAAATAAGGGGTTGAATGTTCAAGGACATGAAAGTGAATATGAACAGAAAATAGTTGATTGGAATCTTGAGCATAGAATTGACAATATCATAGGTCCTCTTGAAGTTTCCAATGTTAATGATTTTGCAAAAAATTACATCCCACTTGTTGAAACAGGAGGTGTTGATCCATCCCATGATGAGAAGAGGGTTGATCGTTTTATGTATTCATTTGTAGATAGTCAAGAATATGTCTGTGAAAAGAAGCTTGTTGAAGAACATGTTGATGTTCTAAGTTTGTTCTTGTTGGATGACATGACATATATTAATGATTTTCCTATATATGATGAATATGATGATTACGATATTGACCCCCTGGAACAATCAACCACATGTTCTCTATCAAAAAATGTTCCATTTCAATAGTATAATGAAAGCAATAAGGTTGCATATCATAATTACAAAAAAGAAAGTATTGAATCAGTTGAAGGTAATTTCTTACCTCTATGATTTTCTTCTTTCAAATTGCTGAAAGAAAATCCTAAAATCATCATCGAAGAAAAAGAATTTGTGCTTATGCAAAGCCACTCTAGATAAATGGAGAAAAATGACAAGATGTCACAACATTTTTTTCATGCGCTTGAAGACCCTATTGCTTGCACTGAAATACAACCATATGTTGGCAATGAAATTGAAGATGGTTTCAAATAAGGTAGGACAACCATACCATTATGTTTTGCTTCTTTCAAATTATTGAAGAAAAATATTTGTAGTATCTCAGGACAAGGATCCTCCAAGCATGAATGGTGATGATAATTCTATGGACAATTACATAAATGGTCATGTCAGCTCAGATTTGTAGTCTATGTTCAGCTATCATCTTGAAAAGGAAGAAGAAGTTGCTCTAGAAAGTATTGTTCAAGGTCATTTTCTTCATCCCGAAATCAATATGCATTCTCAACGTGAAAAGTTGTTTCAGAGTATTTTCTCTTCCCTTGAGAATGACATCGTAGTTAAATTTTTAGGCAACATAGACATGGATGAAGTTTATGAAATTGCATCTATGGAATTTTCTAGCAATAAAGAAACAAATGACATAGATGAAGCAGTGTATGCCATTTGTCCATCAGAAACACAGAAAGATAATGAAGAGGCAGTGGTTTTATTCAAGTCATTTGAAAATCAGGGTTTTGAAAATTCATCTATGGGAGCTCTAGACTGTGAAGTAGTGCATGAGAAGGAACTTATTTCTATTTATTCACTGGAAAGTCAAAGTTGTTGTCCTTAAACAAATTTCCAGAAATTTAATGAAACCACATCAGAGTTGTTTGATGAACAAGAGGATAGCCTTGGTGCATATTATATGGATGTCATATTTGAAGATGTTCAAGAATATATGAAGATTTTTGTTGATATGCATGGCCAAATATAAAAACCTATTGTCGCCATTTCATTCGAATATGTTCTCAGAACAGAAGAAATAGAGCAAAAACAACTAACACTGATGAAAGATACTTGCCTTTTGGTTTTTTCTCATCAGGGAGAAATGATTTTTCATGATTTTCAAGATCCGATGGACATCCTATTACAGTCTTCAGTGAAGGATGAATTTTATTCATTCATAAGCTCATATTTTGGATTCAATTTGTTTTTTCAACCGCCGTCCTTTACGTTTTTCTACCAACTTGAGAAAAATGTGAACAAAGGAAAATCAGGAAGCCAATTGCTTGATTGGCTGCATTGGAACTTTAGCATCACTTGAGAGAGTGGTCATTCCAACAGTTTTAGGGTAGGTAGGGATGTAAAAAAAAGTTTTTCATTCAACCATTTTCCAGTTTGAGTTTTCTAGCACTAGATACAGTCAGTTTTCGATAATGCACTCGAACGTCCCCCATGCAATTGGAAGCAGTGCACAGAGCTTGGTAGGAGAAGGACACACACATGTTTTGGGGAACAACCCCATGGATCAAGCACTGGGTCTATGAGTCATTTTCTACCTCACTGGGAGGATAGCATCCCCAGTTGGAGCCAATGTTATCACCTTAACAATTTTTATCGGGATCTAAAAACTTCTGAAGTTTAGCGAGATGCTATACCACAGTAGAGGCGCGATAATTCATGGTGCTCGGCTATATTCTATGTTGTATGAATGAACGTAGTGGGAGTGGGAAGGGACTAGCTCGGCGGGCCATCGATCTTGAAGAATCTCATATCTACTTTCGAAGCCTACATCAGACAAACAAATAACCCGAAACTTAACATCGCGAAGGAAGACTGGCGAAAAGTACTCTGGTTTCGATGGGGAATTCATGGTGCTCTTACAAATGCATTGGGGGAGACGGTGGATTTCCCGAAACTATTTTTCCTATGAACCCTATGTCACGTGGTTCAAAACATCATGTTGATAGCTTGCAGGGAGGATGGTGGTTGGTCAGATCATCTCACATCACCGGTCCAGGTACTTTCTCAGATGACGTACTAAAAGGACGCCACTACATAAATAAATTGATGCTCATCATTCGAAGTGGATTGATGAAGAATGGCACACCAAGGTACTGTGACAGTAATTCGTGAGAAAAATACACAAACCATCAAATCTCAGATATGAATCATTTTATCTTATTCTGGGAAATTGTCATCTTATGCGTAAGAAAACTAAGCTCGGCCTGTGCTCCTGAATTCTGTAACCTCAAAGGGTGGCCAAATCAAGGTCTTTGCGAAGTTCAGAAGGCATGGATAATACGTGTCAAATGGTGTCTGGCGTGACTGGGTTCTCAGCTAAGTTACTAGGCAGGTCAATAAGTAAGAATGAAAGATGGGTCTTGCAGATGCTAGTGACTAAATTTCATACCGAACCTAAAACTGAGACAGAGTTTGGAGTAAAATTAAACCCCGTTATGAGGGATCTTTTCTTAAATGAACACACAAACAACACCTACCACCCAACCGCAAAGAAGAAGAGGATAAAAAGGAGGAAATCAGAGGCCAAAACTGAGATGATAGAGAGCGTTAGGGAAAACATTGATTGGTGGAGTACCCTGGAGGAGGAAATCGCCAAGCTGAGGTGAATCCTCAGGTAAAATTTTGGTGTATTTCAGATACCTTTGGACAGATGTTGGCTTAAGAGAAGGGAGTCCTGATATGACAGACCGATTACTAACGGTCCCTTTAAATAATACAATTGTTCTTCCTTTTTGTAACTTGTATCTGTTTTTAGAATTATGAGGAAGTCAGAACGTTTTAAATTCCATATGAAATTCCTCTATATATGCTTGGCCTCACGAGTATAGAAGCATGGAAAAAAGAGGAGCCTGCCCTCTGTGCAAGAAAACTTTATAAATCTCTGGAGCTAGAATGAATACATGGGTGTAGAGGCAAATTTTGGGACTTTTTATGAAAAGATTCTAATTAGCGGTGTTATCAATCTCGTTTTCTCTCGCAGTGTGTGATTCCTATTATTTTGTATTTTCATTTTTCTTTCTTTTTTCTAAATTGAGAAACTAAAAGTCCAGAATTTATTATTCAATGCTCTCAGCTTGGCGATTTAGACTATGTTCATCTCTTCTAAACCATTTCATAATTCATTACTGTAATTCTCTGATAATAGTTGTGTGTTTCTTTTCTTCTGATACCATCTAAAATTTTCAAGCATAAACTCATAAGTCACTTCCTCATTTAGCCTTTTCCTCTTGATTTTTTTCATGATTTGGAAATGCATACTACATTCTTGACCCCATAGCCCAAAGGCCATCTTCAGCTCTTCAACTACTTTATTAAAACCCCAAAACAAACCAATTCTAGCGATCGATTTCCATAGATGTATCAAGTAACACGAGAGAGCCCTCTCTGGGTTGAGAAGGCTAGTGCCTCATCTCTAAAGTTGGTTGAAACAGTTACCTCTGTCGTCTGTCTATTCAGTCGAATAGAATTTACAGAGTGCTAACACATCCCTTCATGGATAGTCTCCATATGCTCTCTATATATGGAACAGTTATCATTTGAATAATACATATATCATATATAATCTCATATAGAAAAAACACTAGTTCCCTCTCCTCACTAAAATCTATTGTGTGGGGTGAAGCCCTGACCCCTCTATCAATGTCATGGTAGTCACCTCCTACCGAGATAGTGCAACAAAGTTTTCATGTTGCACTAAGATCTGGGTCAATGATGAAATAGCCTATTGTACATGTTGCAATCTCTCTACAATAGGAGGATGTTGGGAAGGGGGGGTCAAGCCTTCACCTAGGGGGACACGAACCTCATCTGGGATCACACCTGGCATGCTCCTGGTCTTGTGCAAACCCTTGCCCCAACCCTTGGAACTCACCCATGTCAAAGTAGTTATCATGGTGACCCAAAATAAATTCTGCCTGTAATTTTCTCAAAACATATAAGGGCACCTCCATGATATTGCAGGGAGGTTTATCAAAACATATATACCACCTATCCATCCAATCTTGACTAATCTATGGATGGATACACCAGTCCATACAGATGCATTTTTTGGTCAAAGGTAGTTCTTGTCTGTTTTGAGGATCCCTAAAAATTGAAAATAGTTCTTGTTTTGAAATACCCAAGTCCCTGGCTTGGTTTCTATCCAATCCAGTGCTATAGTACTCAAAACATATTTCCCTATACTATGAAATAAAAGCCAATTCCTCTTGGGCACTTGCAATGGACCTCACAATGACACCCAAAAAAGTATCTAAGGACACTCTACTTGGTTCTCTGGTGCCCCTTAACTAATCTACAAGTGTTCTTAACGGGTTTCCAACCTCTCATCAATTTTGGTGTTTAGATTAGGTGGTTGTGGTGGGTTGGGGTTTTTCTCTCCTTGTTCTATTGGTGGGAGGTTTACATTGTCACCGGGTTCCATTTTGTAATATACGATGTAGTTTAATAAGGAAATTTAATAAGAAAACTTATGACTAAGATATTACAAACAACAATGTTATTCTATCCCAACAAAATTATTAACATGATTTTGTGTAAAACAAAGAAAAACTATGAGTTATCTTTAAAATGAACTTGAAAAAACTATAAAAAATTGGTGAATTGTTGAGAGATTTACATTCAAGTATTAATTATGTGTATTAATTTTTTGTAGTGAACCTTGCTAATAAGTTTTTAGTGCCATTGTGACTTACATACATAATCTATGACTATTTATTTTTTTTATTTTTTTTGCAAACCTAAGAAAGGAGATGATATAAAATCAGCCAGATATTTCTTATGATGGACACTGTGGAAAGATCCAGAGATTTTGTCCTTTACTTGACTTATGGTTTTTCTTTCTCAATGAAGGAAATTCGGGAGGCGCAGTGTGAAATGTAAATTCTAACCTTGTACAATATCTACTGCAAACTGATATTCAGAAAAGAACAGAAAAGATACAATGGAAAACACAAACATTACACAAAGATTTTTCACCTGGAAACCCAAACCGGGAAAACCAGCATATATTATATTCATACATTGTGTTACATTGTTTACAATACAATATACATATAAGAGCCAGCGGCATCCAAAACCCTAACCCAATGACCTAGATTAGTCCAAAACCCTAATTCCTTAACCAGAAATAGAAAACCATCGGCAAAAACCATGTGCCGAAAAACCACCTAATATCATGTGGTCCCGAAAATATGTCAGCCCAGAAAAAAAAAAAAATTGGGGCGCTGCCCCCGAACCCCTGCACAGGGGGCTCCAAACCCCTGCGCCCCCCGAGGGGGGGGCTAGTGGCCCCCCCTCTAACTCCCCTGTGTGCCCAGCGCAGACGCTCAGACACTCTGTCTCGTGCAAAGAATATAACACATACCCAACATTCTCCCACTTGTTGTTTTCTTTGCACACAGGGGGTTACAAGGTTACATAGTCAACAATCCAGGGAAACAATGCCCATGGATCCTCTACACCAAGAGAATTTCTCAGTGCTCATAGATTTTGTTAATGAATCTGCAACATTCTTCAAAGTGTCTACCTTCATCAGTGATACTTTGTTTTCTTCAATCATGTCTCTCACAAAGTGATATTGAACATCAATGTGCTTTGTCTTTGAATGATAAGC
>ML801765.1:176467-210507 GCA_009831015.1 Picea engelmannii
CTTCTATTATGGAATCTGATAGAACTAATTACTAGCATGATCTCTAGTAGAGTCATGAGATATATTGAAGTTGAAACTCTATTTTTCTTATCCCCAACAAAGTCTGAATCAAAATATTTGATGAGGTTAAAGTCATCTGCCGTAGAGTACCTGAGTTGAAAATCTTGAGTTCCCTTCACGTATTTTAGAACTCTTTTTGTAGTAGACCAATGTCCTTTACAAGGATTTTGGATGAACCTTTAAAGAATCCCAACAAAAAATAAAATGTCTCATTTGGTGGTTATAAGATAGATAAGAATTCCCACAAGATGTTAATTGGTCGAATCCTCAAATTCATTCCTATTTTTTAATGTGAGTTTCAAATTTTTTTCCAATAGAGTAGAAACAAGATTACATTCAACCATGCCAAACTTGTTCAACAATTATCCAATGTACTTGTTCTGGGAGATGAATATGTACTTTGGATTTTGAATCACCTCAATGCCCAAATATTAGTGAAGATGTCCCAAATATGTCATCTCTGAGACTTCCTTCAACTCTTTCTTTATGGATGAAATGTAGCTTTCATTGTTCCATGTTATCAACATATCATCTACATATACTACAAGATATACAACAATTTTTCAAACTTTCTTGAAAAACAACGTTGCATCGTCAAGATTGAAATGCTTGAAATTCAATTCGAGAATATGCTCAATTAACTTTTCATACCATGTTCGTGGTACTTGTTTTAGGACATATAGGGATTTGATGAGCTTGCATACCTTCCGTTCTTGTCCCTTCACAACAAATCTTTCTTATTGAGACATGAAAACATTCGCTTTCAAGTCTACATGAACGAAAACAATGTTCACATCTATTTTATGACTTTTCCATTCATTCTATGTTTCCATGAAAATAAGAGTACAAATGGTAGCACATTTTGTCGCGGGGGAGGGGAAATTCTCCCCATAATCAACACTTTTTTTCTATGCAAATCTTTTTTTCCACGAGCCTTGCTTTGTGCTTTTCAAGTGAGCCATCTAACTTGTTCTTGTTCTTAAATACCCTAGCCTTGCTTTGTGCATTTCAAGTGAGCCATCTAACTTATACATGTTCTTGAATACCCACTTGTAGCAGATTGGTTTGGTTTCGAATAAAGGGTCGAGTCCACTAACTTCTTTCCATTCATCATGAAAACATTCATCATGAAAAGTGGCTTATTTAAAAAAATAAGTTCAAGAATATTAGATAAATTCAACAAACAATCATATGAAACATCCATGTCATCACCTTACATTACCTCCATCATGAAATTCTGCATCATGTCTTTCCAACCTCATAAGAATGAACACTTTCAAGTATATTTCTGATCCATTTTGGTCCACCTTCTGAGATGGTCCAAATTACTCAACTGATTGAGATAAATTATTCCATTGCATCATCAATGGTAACCCCAATTCCTCCTTTCAACCTAATAAACTGGAATTATTAAAGTAGTTAGATGCAAGAAAAATGGAGCTTTCGGTGATCGAACAACCCGGGGCGTCCTGGCCCATCAATGAGATATGTATCATTATTAAAAAGCCAAGCTTCGACAATCGACATGGATAGGGCGTTCAAGATTCCCAAGTCAACATTTCACAATCGCCATGAATAGGGCTTGGAAGATTTCCAAGTCCGCTACAAAGCGCGTCTGAAGTACTATATATCCAGTCACTCCGTTCAATATGTTCAAGCTCAAATACCTCATTCATTTGATCTAGAGGGCTATCCGGGGATCCGAAGCAACTACACCGTCAAAACTGCTTCGACAATTCTCAGGAATATATTGTTTGTCTTTGTCTTTCTTTTATGAGATTGTCCTGGATTTTGATCTTTCTGCAATGATATTGTCATGGATAGTTGTTTAAATATGCTCAATATAACTTCTGTTAATTTTTCTTCCCTAATATTGCAGTGAATTAATGCGTGTATTGAATATTTTTTATGTTAGTGTTATATCTTCTGTTAATTTATTTGATTTCATGGCGAAATGGCAGTTATTTTGTACTCTCTTGATCTCGCAGTCGATTGTTGTTTAATTATGTACGTGTATATTGATGTTATATCTGTTAATTTTTTTTGTTTGGATGGCGGATATTGGCAGTGATTTCAGCGAAAAATATGGAGCAGCAGAAACTGTGGATTGCAGTTGCAGTGGCAATGGCGATGATGGTTTTGCCATTTCATTGTTTGGCTACTGACTACACCGTCGGTGACAGCTCAGGGTGGGCTCTGGGCGTCGTCTATAGTACCTGGGCTTCAGGCAAAACATTTGCYGTGGGCGACAAACTGGGTAAGTAATAARCTAAYTCTAGCAAGACCTAATAWAAGTATCTGATGATGCAAGTGCAATTGAAGATATTGATAAGAGTGATGAATGATTATAATGCAGTGTTCAAATACACGGTGGGCTCCCATGATACGCTGGTGGTGAACAAGGCGGCGTACGATTTGTGCCTTACGAGTAGTCCGTTGAAATCATACAAAACTGGAAGCGACACCATTACGTTGAACAGCACGGGCACCACGTATTACATCTGTGGATTCAGAGGTCACTGCTTGGGCGGCATGAAGCTCGCAATCACCGTCGGCGCCGCCTCTCCTCAGTCCCCTCCCACGATCGGTTCTCCAATTTCCAGCCCACCTCCTAGCACCTCACCCCCCCAGAAAGCCACAGCCGCCGCTTCATACCGCATGGATGGTGTTGTCCTCGGAGCATCTATTCTGTTCGCCATGGTCTTCTTGTAAGCCTACAGAGATAATCGTTGCGTTAATTTCAGTGAGTGCATGCCTGCTTCACGCTTTCGTGGCGGCGTATAGATTATTAGTATCTTTCTCATTCTAGATTATTACCGTTGTGACCATGCATCCAGAAGTTTAGTTTTTATAAAAACGGCATTATTTTTATGCAAAATAAAATGCATGTTTTTGTGTTCGTGTAGTATATCTCAATAAAATCTTGTTTATATGTACAAGACATTGAATGAATGAAAGTGAAGTCTTCATGTCTCACCAACGATTCTCTTTGGGTTTTGTGTTACTTTAAGTTTTTTAGTCTCCGAGCATGATATGATGAATCTTACGAATCATAAAAGTATTATATATATTTAAAATTGAGACATTGAATGTATGTATTTGGGAAGTTTTATGAAAATATTTAATATATTTATTTTATTTAAATATATAATTAAAATAAAAAATATTAACATCGATTTAAAAAAATATAATTTCATAAAAAAATTGAAGCATCTACATTGAATAACATATATATTGTTCTGCACATGTTTTATTTAGAAAGTATCAAAATGTCAGTCAAATAGACTAAAATAAAACTGTGTAATACCTATTTTTCGGTTCTATGAACTTGTCAAGTCAACTTGACGCGAGTTTTTAAGCTTTGCATTTAGTTACCCCATTTACTTAAATAATAAAATTATCCTTGAAACAATAAGTAGTTTACCATACTATATCTCCGAAATGAGATAGTCGTGCAGAGTTTACGATGTGCATGGTTTTATTAGGAACTTCATCTTGTCTCGAGTTGTGGTAATTGTCATTTGTATATAAAGATCTTGATTTATGAATGAGAAATTGTGCGAGATGAACTTACTTGATTATTGTATCTCTGTCTACTTGAGAGATTTTGTAATTTTTTAACTTGATAATTTATGTAGTGATTATAATGATAATTCTCGTGTTTAGATTTATGTTTAAAAGATCTTATAAAACATGTTAACATACGAATATTAGTAAAAAAATATTAATCTCTATGCCCCAGACAATGCTAGAAGATGCTTTCAAGGGAGCGAATATTGGAGATTGGTTCATACAAAATAGTTGTTGCATATATTATGTGTGGGCTTAATGGTTAAAAACATGTGTTTCCTCTTAAGAGGTCACAAGTTCTAATCCAGAAGGGGGTAGGGTATGTATACCTCAAATCGCTTGGCCGTGACCTTAAAAATGGATTATTATTATTATTATAAATATTCCATCAAATTATGAGTCTTTATTTGACTAATGTAAAATATATTCCTCTCCTGCAATAGGTCATTTTCTGTTTTATAAAATATATCGAAGGATCAAACATTCATTTTTTTGGGAAGGCATGAAGAAGGACATTTTTTTGGGAAGGCATGAAGACAGACTTTCATTCTTTTATGGTAGAGTGTGACACCGTAGTCAAACCTTGATGTGAACTCCAACCTTTAACCATTATACCAACTATATGGAGTAATATTTTTATGGACTTCATAGCGGGTTTACCAAATTTTGGCAATAAAATTGTAATCATGGTTGTGGTTGATTTCCTTTCAAAAAATGTTCATTTTTATTTCTTTGCAACACCTCTTCAAGGATTTTAAGGATGCCCTAGTATTCATGGATAGTATCTTTAAAATCCATGGAATTCCAGAGTAGATTGTGATGGATCATGACCCAACCTTCACTAACAATTTTTGGTAAGAGTTGTTTTGGCTCCAGGGCATTCAATTGAATTTCAACACCAAATATCACTCCCAAACTTATTGTTAGGATAAATTTCTCAACAAGTGCTTGGAAGAATATTTGAGGTTCTTTACTTTAGAGACATAATCCACATGGCTCCAATGTCTCCCTTTATCCAAATGGTGGTATAATACAACTTATCATGGTGAAATGTGAATGAATCCCTTGGAGGCTATCTATGGCCAAAATCCCCCATCAATAATGTCATATTTACTAGGAGTCTCTAAGTTGTAGTAGGTCGATAAAACACTCATAGCTCAAGTTGGCATTCTTCGCACTCTCAAAGGTAATCTAGTCATGGCTCGAAATTGAATGAAGAAATATGTTGATTAATATTGTGCCAAATGACATTTTGACAAAGGAGATCACTTGTTTCTCAATCTTCAATATTATGGCCCTTATAAGGTCCTCAAATGTATTGGGAAGTGGATTAAGAATTGTATCTTGCTAGCCACCATAAATTTTATCCAAACCTTCATGTCTCTTTCTTAAAGAAAGTGGCCAACTCTAATTCTTGTATTAAAACTTGACTTCCAAAATTAGATGAAGAAGGGTCCATTTGGTTGCAGCTAAAAGCCATCCTTGAAAAATGAGAGAGATGTCTCCATTAACACACTATATACGAGGCACTAATGCAATGGAAGAATACTCATCCTAAGGATGCCACATGGGAACAAATGTCATATTCAACCTTGAGGAAAATCTTGTTTTATAAGAGGGAGGGCATGTCAAGGTCCTACCTTAACCCCCTTAAGTATATAGATATATTTTTATGTATTGAAGAAACTTCTATTAAATAAGGCCCATGTAGTAGGTATAATGTGAAATAAATAATTGTAAGAATCCTTACTAGAAGTTTCCACTTACTAGCAAATTCATTCACTAGAAATTTCTGACGATGTTGGATAGAAACAATAAAATAAAATAGAAGCAAGGTAATCATATGTATTTTGAAGCATATTGTAATTGGATCTCTACTCTTGAAAATGTTTTCCACTCAAAGAGGCAAATGGACATAGATTTCATCAATAAAGGTATTTCTATTTATGAAATTCTTGTTCTCCTACAATTTCCTATTGCTAATATAATATGTCATTTCTATTCTAAATATTTTTCTATTCTATTATTTATACTATGAATCTTTTATTTTCTAGTAAAGGACACCACAAGTTGTGGCTCAATTATCAAGATTGGATCATTACAATATTTTTCTTCTATCTCGATGCTTTTAGAGTGGAAAAAAGGAATGAGCGTGCAGGGTCATTTTAGTGGCAAGTCCCAGTTAGGAAAATTGGGGTCTATAACCTTCGAGATCCATTTTGAGTCATTAAATAGTGTTTTTTTTGGGTTTTGGTGTTTGAAACTTGTGCATACCACCCTAACGCTATTCTACACTTCGATACCCTTCAAATGGTGTATATCATGCATCAATCGGAGCACGTATGAAAAAGTTATTCCTCCTCCAAGTTAACCTACCATATTGACCACCATAGTAGGAGATACTTCGATGTCATCCCTCATTACTCATGCATACGGGGATAACCATGCAAGTACTTTCAATAATAATCTATAAGGTCTGAAAAAATATCACAATTTAAGGTTGAGAAAGTCAAAACCCTAACCCTATACGACTCTTGAGCTATGTTAAATATCAGGCCATTGGGAAGAGAAGGGGCTTGATTATATGTTATTGTATTTTTTTTCATAGCATAGCAGAACAAATGGTAGTGGGAAATTAAAGAGTATAAAAGAGGTACTTAATGTTCTATAGAAACCTAACAAACCATGGGTATTTGGTAACTCCATAGACTGTTCCTTCTCCTTTCTTGCATTGTTTCCATAATTGAGAAAAGAGGAGAGCCACTTCATTTTTTAGATAGGTTTTCTCCCATAACAGTTTCCCATATAAAATATTTGTGTTATTTTGTGGAAGGTGTGTGATTGTATTTCAATTTTCTCAATTTTATTCATTCTATATATTTCATGCACAATTAGAAAATCAATAACAAAGATTCTAGATTCTAAAGGAATTTAACCTTCATAATGGAGATTTAGTTTTATTTATCAGATCTATTGTGATGAACTATTCCATTTGACTATACATAGAAGTTTACAGAACATATTGTTATGAGAGTATGTTTTATTTTGGGTATATGTGGGAAGTTGCAGTATCTAGGAATTGGCTTCAAGAGAATTCGCAGAAACCCTAACCATGGAAGATGAGTCTGTTCATAAAAACCCTTGAGATCGAGTAGAAGAGAGATTTGAGAGGTTGGAAGAACAATTCGTTGATTTCAACCACAATATAAACCTCCCCATGGCGGCTCTAGGAAGCAATATTAGAGCATTCTGAGATGATGGAGGCTCTAACTCATAGATCAGATCGAAGGGGAAATCAAGAGATTAGGAAGACCCAGGAAAGGAGTCACCGAAAGAACCCGAGAAAGAGAAGGTGAGTTTGAGTTTCATTAACCCTTCATACTCCCTATTCAATATGGAATAAAAGGTGGAAAAAAAACATACCGGGTAACACTTAGGCTAGAGGGTGATACGTCAGTAACTAGGTGAGAGGAGTTCAAGACCATCTTCAAGTCCTAATTATTCCATATAGGGTATGTAGAGGGCCAATGGACACAATGGAAGTGGCACTACTCCAAGCTGAGGTAGGGGCAAACTAGATAGGAGTACACCAATGAGTTAAAAAACATGGCCATCATGTTCGGTATCTCTCCCAAGAACCAAGATGCACTCCTCAAGTAAATAGGGTATTTATAGAGTCGTCTATGAAAGTAAGTGATGCACTTCAAAAAAAGGACAATGGATGAGGTGTGTGTACATGGAAGTACACATAGGCCAAAATAAAGGGAAAACAAGCGGTTCCAACAAAAAATAACACCAAGAAGATTCCAACAAGGGGTAGAAGAAATGGAAGGGGGGAAAGGATAAAAATACTACAAACACTACACATCAGTGAAAGGATCCTAGAAACCATTGCAACCATTACAATATTGATGGAAAAAAAAGGAAAAATGTTGGAAACTACATCCAGAGATGAACTTGAAGAATTGTAAGGACAAAAAGAAAAACAACCTTCTAGCCACATATTCAAGCAATCAGGTCGAAAACATCTCTGATGTGGATGGAAATATTGTTTGTAAATATGTGCATAAGGAAGTGAATCTAAGTATCCTTTATCATCGGGAAGAGGAAAAGATGACCAAGCTCTTCCACATTAAGGTCTAGGTCAAGAAGACCAATATATATGTTTTGTTTGACTCCAGTTCACAAAATAATCTCATGGTAATGGATATGGTCAACAATCTTGGGTTGTAGGTTCATGATCATCCTATCCCTTATCCATTTATTTGGGTAAAAAATCATGCACAGATCAAGGTAACAAAGAAGTGCAAGATTAAATTTCTTGTAAGTGTTGATTTTATAGATGAAGTAGAATTAGGCCTAGTACCATTGGATGTATGTGAAGTAGTGTTTGAAATCCCCTACATGTATATGATGGATGTTATATTCATGTAGATAATGAACCAATACTACCTCATCAAGGATGGGAAATCCTTCATGATCGACATGCACAAAAGAAAATAAAAAATTTCACTGGAAAGTGCCAATCAAGCTAAAAAATTGATAAATTCTAGAAAGATATATGTTTTACTATTATTAAGAGAAAATTGGTCTTATGATGAGTCGATAAGATTAAAGGAATCCCTAGAGAGGTGTATTAAACATAAAAAATATTGCTTATATGAGTTTCTACATGCATTCAAAGGAGTGTTCTAGGAGCCTAAAGGGATAGCACCCAAGATGGATGTGGAAAATGAAATATAGATATTACCAGACTCCCCATTATAGATATTGGACTCTATAGATAGTCCTTTCTAGAAGAAAATGAAGTAAAGAAGAAGTTACAATAGTTCTTGGAGGAAGGTGTGATCTGACCAAGTACCTCACATTGTGGTTCACCCATCATAGTTGTTCCTATGAAGGATGGGAGTTGGAGAATGTGTATCGATTACAGGGAATTGAACAATATTACATTGAAGAGTTGATACACTCTACTGAGGATCGATGATTTGTTGGAATAGCTACAACATTCCAAGTACTTCACTAAGATAGATTTGAAATTAGGATATCAATGTGTAGGAGTGAAATAAGAATATGTGTATAAGAATATCTTTAAGACAAGGTGAGGTTTGTATGAGTGGTTGGTTATGCCATTTAATTTATGGAACACACCAACTGCATTTATGATACACATGAATGATTTTTTATTCCATTATCTAAATTCATTTGTTATTATCTATTGTATGATATATTGGATTATAGTGTTGCATGGGAAGAGAACATGTATATCACATCTTATGTAGGTGCTAGAGACCTTGAAGAAGCACCAATTGTTGGTTAATATCAATAAATGTGAGTTTTCTCATAAGTTTTTGGTGTATCTAGGGTATGTGATCGATGTAGTTGATATCAATATAGATCTTTCCAAGATAGAATCCATCATGAAATGGACAATTCCTATAATTTGCACAAAATTTAGGATCTTTGTTTGGGAAACAAAGTACTTGTAGAAGTTCATAGCTTTGTTTTCAGCAATAGCTGCACCACTCCACCCAATAAAAACAAAAAGTGAGAATTTCCAGTGGGGGAAGAATCAACAAAAGGAATTTGATGAGATGAAAGAAAGATGAGTAAAGCATCAATGCTTGTACTAACAAACTTTCTGAATACCTTGAAATTGAAGACATATGCTAGTAGGTATTCCATGCGAGAATTCATGATGCAAGTACGAAGGTTTGTCTTCTATCATTCTAAAATATTTCATGGGGAGGTCCTCAACTACCCTATCTATGACAAGGAAATGTATGTCTTGGTACAAGATAACAAAAATATGAAGCACTATCTGATTAGAAACGAGACCAACATCCACACAGTTCACTAGCCACTCCAGTATTTCTAGGCCTAATCATCCAAATTTATGAGTGGAATGAAATGAATAACATATTGAATACAATAACATAGATATATGAATAACAACAACATATATCCAATGAACAATATCCTTTACTGAATAAAGAAAATATGCCGAAACTGTAAAACTGTAGAACTGAAAGCAACTTGCTCGAATGGTGGTAGCTATCTCTGAGAAGAGATGTGGATGCTACACACATTTGTCTAAGAAAAATTATTACAATGAGGCTCCAGAGGTAATTTTAACATTACCCATGAATTCCAAAAGCCTATACATCCAAAAACCTAACCCTAGGTGATGAAACACCAACATATATGTGGGCCCCAATGGCTAAGTTGCTACCTCAACTTCTCAGGGTTGTAACTTTTTCATATGACATCTATTTTAGGCATGTAATAGCCCCTTGGAATTTTCGAGAACTACATATTAATCCATCAAACTTTGATTCTATCTATAGTTTTACCGTGGCAAGCCAAAAAAACACTGTTTAGGGCCCCAAAATTGTCGTAGAAGTACAAAAAGATGTATTGACATGAAAAATTCCAAAATAAGCCAATTGGAATAGGTGGGTGACCACTAATAAACACCTGGATGTTGTGTAAGGCATCATAACAACCCCGGAAGTGAAAAAACCACAATTACAAAGAAATATCATCATTACATATAAACATGTTGAAATTAAAAATGACAATATGAGCTAGCTGGAATAGGTGGGTGACCACCAATATCCACTTGCCTTTGTGAAGGAGCTTCCCTACCCTAAAAACCTGATAAAGTTGGATCCACTGCTGGCGAGTTCCCTTGACCTATGTGTCCACTATCTGATTAGTGGATGCATGTTCCATGAATTCAGGGTTGAGGTCTGTTGGTTTCAACTATTCTACGATCTCTGAGGTGTCCAATAATGGTGGAAAATATGTCTGAAGGAGGTCCACATTGAATACTGGATGCAATCCAAGGAAGGGTGGAGTGTTGAGCTCAAAATAATTGTCACCCACAACCTTTTTGATAGTGCCAGACCCGTAGAGAAGTGGACAAATCTTATAATGGGGCCATGTAAGATAGTCTTTTTGAAAATGTAACCAGACCTTGTCTCCCACTTGAAACTTTTATGGTACCCGATGTTGATCATGGCGTTTCTTATACTTAGCATTGGATTTTTGCAAAATCTCATGGACCTGTTAGAGGATATGTTGAATCTGCTCAATGAATATGGTGTCTTTGTCAGCCTTAGAATGAACATGGGAAGATTCTTCTTGTGTGGTTTCAAGAGGTAGTGCAACATTAATGGGACCAAAGGGTTAGAATCCCAACCCCACCTAAAATGGTATATGACTGGTGGAGCTATGGAGAGACTTTTTGTAGGTGTGCTAAACATAGGGAATACTCACATCCCATGTACACAAATGCTTATAGTTTTACATGCCCAGAATGTGCACAATCATCCGATTGATGACCTATGTTTGGCCATTGGTTTGGGGGTGGAAGGAAGTGGATTTAATGAGCTTGGTGTCCAACAATGACCAAAGACTTGAAAAAAATGTGTTGAGGAACCTACTTTACTGATATGAGATGATGGTATGTGGTATCCCAAAATAAACCCACACCCATTCTAAGAAGAGATTGACAATATCCACTACTATGATGCTCTTCTTGGAGGCTGTGAGAATGGCCATATTCAAAAACATATCAACCACCACAATTACACAATCATTTTCTTTTCTTGGTGGATGGAAGGCCGAACATGTAATCCATTAATATGGATTCCCATGGCCTCTTGGGAGTAGGAAGAGGGGTGTATAAGCCTTGCTTCTCAATGGATGACTTGACAATGACATAGGCGGTGCAAGATCTGACATACTTGTTGACGTCCTATCAAAGTTTCGACCAATAAAAATATTTTTGTAGAATGACCACAATTTTATCCAGGAAAAAATGTCCTTCTATCTCACTGTAGTGGGCCTCCCAAATCATCTTTGCACACTCCTTTGTGAGAACACAAATGTGGAACAAATGGCATAATAATCCATTCTGAATGTGAAAATCGATGGCATTCACACTTATACCCAAGAGATGATAGGTGGTGGCAAAGTTAGGGTCACGGTGATAAAGTTGGGGCCACTCAAATGCCTCATGCCCATAGAAGTGGAACATAAAGGTGAGTGCAACAACAAGAGGTCGATTGAGGCGGTCAATGACATGAGTTGTGCTCCCTGTCATATACTTGATTTTGATATGGAACTGTTGTAGGTATGTGGACCACTTTTGGTGGCAGTTGTTCTAAAAATTCCCCTGTGTGTGTATGTGTTAGCACTCTGTAATTTCTCAGGATAAGGAAGAAATTGACATAGGTAACCACTAACCTCTTTGGAGTAAAGGATCTATCCCTCCAAGACTCAGAGAGGGATCTCTCTGTATGACTTATCATTGTTTGCTGGTAATTTTAGGCTAGTTATAAGAGTATAGGGTTTGGTTTTTAAATTGGTTGGCTAGAATAGGAAGGAAGGGCCATTGGGTAATAGAGTCACAGTTCATAGTGGATCAAAACCAGTTCATAATAGGCTAATATTGCAGGGCAAGGTAGGAAAATTCACTGGATCCTCAAAATTTAATGCATAGAGGAGATGAAATAGGTCTAGGAGCCCAATAAAAAAAGAGCAATCAAGAATCTTGAATTCAATCTTTAGTGGAAAACATAGAAATCGTTCCAAGCCAGAGATAGAGTGTAGATTAAAGCAAATCATTCTCTTAACCTTCCCAGGAAAATTCATAATATAAGAGGAAATGATGATAATAGAAAGAACAAGTTTATAAAGACAGGAAAACTTCACCAATGAAATTTTCACATGAATCTTGAAATGGTCACACTGTATTACTGGAAATCATCCATGGAGGCTCTATGAGTTGTTTTACAAAATTAATTCCATTCTTCAATAATGGTCCCAATTGATCAACCCTTATACATTTGAATTATAAAAATATATAGAATAGACTCTCCCCCAGGCTCAAGAGGTCGAAATCAACAACCTGGCCAAAAATAGAAACAAAACCCTGAAAATTTTGAACTTTCTCCCATGAAAGACGGGTCGAGTTGTTGAAAATAGGGGTCCACTCAGACACTTGTATCTCCAAAGATATGACAACTGTGAGAAAAAGGAAATAGGTTATTGTATATGATTTCGTCCCGAGAAAAAAATTATTTCGGTTTTTCCAAATTCATCTCCAGCTCTCCAAAACAGCTACCACAAAATCATGACAAAATCATGAAAAATGGGATCCTGAAAAATGTTGTTTAGACATGGCTTCGATTCTCCGAATTCCTGATGCCTCTGAAAAAACTGAGAGAGTTTATTGTTATTCATCATGTTACGGATAAAAACCTCTCTCGTTTTTCCAAAATGCCTTATGGTTTTCCCAGAATCAGTCTCAGAAAACAGGTGGTCAAAACTGTGCAAAAAATAGTTTTTTATTTTGGGGAAGGCGGTTTTGGAGGAAGGTGGTATTTCGGACCCCCCTACGGTGGTAAGTGGTACTAGGGGGGGGTACGATAGCTTGTGGTGGTGGCAAGTGTCCAAGAAAAAATGACTCTCCAGGACCCCCCTCGTTAAAGCTCGAATGGCATGGTGGGGTCCGAGAAACTTTACAGGCATAGATTAATGTTTTTTGGGATATGTGCAGAATGTGAATGATTTCTTTTATTTTTATTTTTTATTATTTGTTTGTTATTTTTACATGTTTTCATTTCAATTTTTATTTGTTTTAATTTTATTATGTTTTACATGTTTTTTATTTATGTTTTTGTTTTATATATTTTTATATATGTTTTTTTAATGTTTTAATTATATAGTTTTGTTTTTGTTTTTGTTTTAAGTTTAACTTGTATTTATTCAAATTTTTAATTGTTTTATTTTTAATATTAAATGGTTTGTTTTTTAGGTTTGTTTTTTTTAATTTAATTATTTAATTAATTATGGTTTATTAGTTACAAATGTAGAGGTTCATTAATTGTTAATTAATTATTGATTAATTAGTAATTAATTTATTATTAACAGGCCTAACCCAGTTTTATTAATCTAACTACACTAATCTAATTAAATTAACTTTATTATGTTAATTAGTATTAAAAAATGCCTCTAACCTTTTATTATTAACCTAATGTTTTTTATCTTAAGTTTGTTTATTCATGTAGGGACGAAATTGGCAGAGGGGTGAAAAAATGGAGGGCGAGGGAATGAAGGGTGCGGCAGGGTAATGAAGGATCGGGGGAAATGAATGGAGGGAAGAAATGAAATCATCTGAGCCCAGCAAGCCATATGTATTCATCATGAGAGCAATGCCAAATAGATAGCTGAAGAATCAGGTCACCTATGATTATACGAACCCCAACATAGGCTCCACCTGGGGATGGAAACTCTTTCGAGAGGTGACAAGAAACATAGAATTATTGAACATGAAGACCAGTGCTTTATCCATTGGGCATGGAGTCACTGCAGCTACAATCTTCGAACTGACTCAAATTAAACTAAAAAATGAACTATACACTATCAGCTGCAAACTCTACTGGAAACCACACACTGCTAAAAACGATGCTCAAATGATTGAGCTTATTCAAACTGATACCTACCCTACACGGCTGATAATTTTGTTTTTCTAAATGATACAATAATATCAGTGTTGCCAGTCAAGAAACTTCTCTAATAACTCCGCTCTTTCATTGTTTTTAAATAATATCATAAATAAAACTTGCATAGGAAACATAAACTGATTTCCAACCTGATCTTCACAACACAAAGGCTTGGGACTGTGTACAATCACAAAAACTTTAGGTATCAATGGGCATTCTGAAAAGAATAGCTTCTCCATATAGAAAACTATAGGATCATGATAAACATGACTTATCTCCTGATATTCAAATTTATCCATTTTAAGACCATGATGTCATAATACACATATTCCATCTGTATCATTATGAAAATTCTGATCTTTTCTGTAGATTTTCTAATGAATTTTGAGAAGATGTTGTTGCTGAATCAAACCATGAAAATGACTGTATAACCATGTTGATATTGTAAGTTATTTCAAGTCCATAATTGGCACATGAAACATGATCTTGACAACACAGTTCATCCATTGAAAGTTACTGATATTCTATGTGCGTATCCCTTAGTGCATACTCAAGATTCTTCTTAAAAAACTGAAATGAATTAAAGACTAATGGTACATAGTTATATTCCACTGATTCAATTTTTTTCTTGGCTCTGAACTTTCATCTATAATTTGAAATTCAAGGGAACTTAGTGGCTGTAATCCTGGATCTAAAACAACTTCCATGTCATCAATGACATCCTTAACTGATTCATCAAAACATTCTCTATCTCTATTATTGACAACTTGTTTATAATTTTCTCTCAAAATTTGAAATGAAGAGAAACATAAGGGCAAAGATATTTCCCTTACTCCGAGATTTCTTCATTTTCCTCATTGCTATCATAATGAATATGCACAGGCTGATTGCCATATTTGAGCTGTAATTGATCTTCTTCCTACCAAAAGTATGTTGTTGATTGTTTTGAAGAGTTCACATTCATGTAATCATCATCATATTGATCATATTTGTGTATATCATCCATAAAATAAATGTCATCAAACATATACATCATATCAATTGATTTCTCCTCTATAAGCTGAATTGGATTTTCATCTGTGTCCATGTTGTGAATTGAATACATGAAATAATCCTATTATGATCTATGATACCAAGGGTGAGTTGCAAAGTGTTTAGGAACACTGGCCCTTTCTTTCTCTCTAACCAATGGAATAGGATTCCCTTGAACATCAAGTTCATTTCCCATGATGACTTTCTGCATCATTTCTTTCATTGTGATGGAAATAATGTCCAGTTTAGCTTATGAAGATTTCAACTGCTCCTTTGTTATTTTCTCCCTTTATTCTACCTCAATCTTTGACCATTTATTCAACATATTATCTTCCACACTAATTTCACTGTCCTGCATCTCCTTGAGTGTAGTAGTGAGCATTCCTTTCTCTCAACTGAAATGTCATCTCTAAATCAAAGGCATCTGGGTATTGTAAGAGAGATAAACCAGGAGGTGTTGTTATATCAACAGGCATGGAATTGTAAACTTGATTGAATCTGGTTGAAAAGTGTTTCACTGTCTCTCCTGGTTGTCTTTTCAAATGATCACACTCTTCTAAAACAAGAAAAATATTTCTCTTGATCTCCCATTTACCAAGGAAGATTTCTACAAACTGATCAAAATTGGAGATGCTTACAGCTGACAAAATTTTGAACCATTCCTTATCTCTGTCTTGCAAACATAGAGCAAAAAGTATCATGTAGACATCATTTTTCTCAACCTAAAAAAGATCAAGAAAATTCTCAAAACCCTGAATGTGTTTCTCAACAGTGATGTTACCATATTCTCCGTCAAACCTTGGAAGATATTTGTATTAAATGACAGGGAAATCATGGAGTGTAGGGGTTAAGATAAGAGGCTTGTATCTATATGGAATATTTACATGTGTAGGAGTATGTACATGGATTGTAACACTAGGCTTAACCTCTTGAGGCTCATTAGGTTGAACATGCTCTTCATAAATTTTGGCAGTATGATATGGATCAGGATCATTAGAAGGAAATAAATAATTAAAAATAAAACCTATCATATCTTAGATAAACTTCTAACTTAAATACCTAATCTTTTTAGATGGTCTGGTCATGTTTCAGGTTCTTCCTCCAGTGGAGTCTTTGAGACTCATTAGAGTTGACTAGACTTGTCGATTGGATGATTCAACCTTCTTGTGTATGATCATTTTCCACCATTAGTAATGAGATCTGTAACTTGATATGATTTCTGAGGAACACTCCCTAGTATGGTCGCCACTATGTTAGCACTCCGTAATTTCTCAGGCCGAGGAAGAAATTGACAAAGGTAACCACAAACCTCTTTGAAGTCAAGGATCTATCCCTCCAAGGCTTATAAGGGATATCTCTATATGATTTAGCTTTGTTTGCTGGGAATTTTAGGCTAGTTATAAGAGTAGAAGGTTTGGTTTTTAAATTGGTTGGTTGGAACAGGAAGGAAGGGCCATTGGGTAATGGAGTCACAATTCAAAATGGATCAAAACTGGGTCTTAAAAGACTAATATTGCAAGGCAAGGTAGGAAAATTCACTGGATCCTCAAAATTTAATGCATGGAGGAGATGAAATAGGTCTAGGAGTCCAATAAAAAATAGAGAAATCAATAATCCTGAATTCAATCTTCAGTGGAAAACGCAAAAATCATTCCAAGCCAGAGAGAGAGTGTAGATTTAAACAAATTATGCTCTTAACCTTCCCAGAATAATTCAGAATATAAGAGGAAATGGTGATAAGAAAAAGAACAAGTTTAGAGAGACAAAAAAACTTCACCAATGAAATTTGTCACAAGAATCCTGAAATGGTCACACTGTATTACTGGGAATCATCCATGGAGGCTTTATGAGCAGTTTTACAAAATTAATTTCATTATTCAATAATGGTCCCAACTGATCAACCCTTTTACATTTGAATTATAAAAATGTATAGAACAGAATCTCCCCTAGGATCAAGAGGTCTAAATCAACAACCTGGCCAAAAATAGAAACAAATCCCTGAAAATTTTTAACTATCTGCCATGAAAGACATACCGAACTGTTGAACATAGGGGTCCACTCAGATGCTTTTATATCCACATATATGATAAATGTGTGAAAAATGAAATAGGTTATTGTATATGAGTCTATCCTAAGAAACAATTTGTTTCGATTTTTCCAAATTCATCTCCATCTCTCCAAAACAATGACTGCAAAAACATGACAAAATCAGGAAACATGGAATCCTGAAAAATCATTCTCAGAGATGGCTTTGATTCTCCCAATTCCTGATACATGTGAAAACACTGAGAGAGGTTATTGTTCTTCACCCTGTTATGGAGAAATATCTCTCTTGGTTTTTCAAAATTCCTTCTGGTTTGCCCAGAATGACTCTCGAAAAACAGGTGGTCAAAATTGTGCAAAAACACAAATTTGTTTTTTGGGGAAGGCGATTTTGGAGGAGGAAGGTGGTATTTTGGAACCCCCTAGGGTGGTAAGTGGTATTAGTGAGGGGGTCCGATATCTTGTGGTGGTGAAAAGTGTTCAATTTAAAACCACTTTCCTGGACCCCCCCTCGTTAATGTTCGAATGGCATGGGGGGGTCTGGGAAACATTACAGGTGTAGATTAATGTTTTTTGGGATATGTGTGGAATGTGAATGTCTTGTTTTATTTTTATTATTTGTTTTTTATTTTTACGTATTTTCATTTTAATTTTTATTTGTTTTAATTTTATTATGTTTTACGTGTTTTGTATTTTTCGTTTTTGTTTAATATATTTTTATATATATATATATATTTTTAATGTTTTAATTATATAGTTTTGTTTTTATCATGTTTTTATTTTTGTTTTAAGTTTAATTTTTATTTATTCAGATTTTTAATTGTTTTATATTTATATGTTATTTTATATTTGTTTTATTTTTAATATTAAATGGTTTTATTTTTTAAATTTAATTATTTAATTAATTATGGTTTATTAGTTACAAACGTAGGGGTTCATTAATTATTATTTAATTATTGATTAATTAGTAATTAATTTGTTATTAACAAGACTAACCTAGTTTTATTAATCTAACTACACTAATCTAATTAAATTAACTTTATTATGATAATTAGTATTAAAAAATGCCTCTAACCTTTTCTTATTGACCTAATGTTTTTAATCCTAAGTTTGTTTATTTATGTAGGGACGAAATTGGTGAAGGGGTGAAAAAATGGAGGGCGAGGGCATGAAGAGTGTGGCAGGGTGATGAAGGATTGGGCGAAATGGATGTTGGAAAAAAATGAAATCAACCAAGTCCAGCAAGCCATATGTCTTCATCATGAGAGTAATGCCAAATAGATAGCTGAAGAATCAAGTTAGCTATGATCATGGGACCCCCAACAGTATGAACTACATAGGATTGTGATCATTGTGGATGATTGTCTCCTTTCCCAGAATGTAATGTTTCCATTGATGACATGCTTTCACAACAAAATACATTTCCTTATCATAGATGGTGTATTTTTGGATGGTACCTGAGAGTTCTTCACTATGGTATGCTACTCGATGACCATGTTGAGTGAGAATTTCACCTAGAGCATAGTCAAAGGCATCAATATCAATCTTGAATGGTTGTTGCAGATCGAGTAAGGAGAGTACTAGAGTTTAGCACAAGCGATGCTTCATATCATCAAATGCTCGTTGTTGTTCCTTACCCGATGTGAAATTTTACTTGCCATCGCCCTTGGTCACTTGGTTGAGGGCCCATACAATATGGAAGAATCCCAACACGAACCTTCGGTATAAGTTGACAAGTCCTAAGAAGCTCCAAAGCTCGGTTAGTGTGGTCAGGTATGGCTATTAACAGATGATTTAGATCTTAGTTGGATCCACATGTACCCCATACTCATCAACAATTTATCCCAAGTATTGGACCCTGTTCATGCTAAAGGAGAATTTTTCCAAGTCAGCATATATCTTGTGTTGTCGTAGAGTGCTCAAAACCTGTTGAATATGCTACATGTGCTCCTCACAAATTCTGCTAAATATGAGGATTTCTTCCAAATATACCACCACAAAAGATTTGGTGAAGGGTTTCAATATATCATCTATCAACCTCATGAAAGTTGCTGGTGCATTTGTGATGCAAATGCACCACCTAGGACACGTCTGCTTCCACCAGGACCTTCTTTTCCCTCAGCCCGAAGAGCCGAAAAACTCTTCAAATCCCTTATCGAGACTTTTCTACACCCACATAACTCACCTTATGATTTCCCTTTGCCCTATCGAGAAATCGGACCTTGCGTGATCGCGAGTCCTGCACTCACAGGTTCGGGTCTCCCAAATCCCCGAAACCCGATGAGTATCCTCTCACGGTGTCCTTGCTCCTATCAGGAATATTCCCATCGGGAAATCGGCACTTGCGAGGTCGTGAATCACTCACCTAATGGATCCCCAAATCCCGATCTACAATGATACTCTACGACCCTTAGCCCCTCCAGCTAGCTCCTTTTACATGCAACCTGCCAGTCCACAAGACCACGACCCTTTTTCCCTATCGGAATTTTCGGGTTTCGTGAGTTTGAAATGCGAAGAATTTACGCCCTTGGGATCTTCGATCCCCCGATTTCCAATGCCACCTGGCATCGAACCACGACAAGGCTTAGCCTTCCGACACCTGTCCTCCACTATAGGCCTTAACCCTGTCGGGAAATCGTGTATCGGGATATCGTGATTCCCGTTGTCAATGTACACGGGACTTTCAATTCCCTGAACCCCGACGTGCGACGACACCTTTCCTCCACTCGACACGGTGACTGCGTGGTTATCACATTTCGATATATTGTGACTCCTCCTGTCGTGAGTCTCTTGTCACCGAGAACTACGAAATGTCGAACACCGATACACGTGCGGGCTCTCTCCTCCACGTCACCCCCTCCTCGTCGTGCTATCGGGTATCACGAAATCGCGATTTCAATTGTAACAATTCCTTGTCACGGGAAACCCCGAATCTCTGATGGGTTGAGCCCCGATGGCTGCCTGCTCCTTGACACATGTTCCTACCAAGATCAACGACTCTGATCCTCTCAGGAAATTGCGGATCGCAATTCCTTCCTCTGAGAGTTTTACACCTCTGGAAACTCTGATTCTCCGATGAGCTGAATCCCGATGACTTCCTGGCTCCTTCTCTTCTCGTTGGGCTTTAAACCTTGCGCAACTTCCTGAGATTTGACAGCTGACGGGATTTCTCTGTTCTCCTCTGCAAATCCTGAGCGTCGATTTCTCTTCTCCTTGGAGATTTCTCGAGGGTGGCTAAGTGTTCCCTCTCAGCACTTGACCTCCAACGTCTGCGCTTGAAACTCCTTGCTCGAACATACCACAGCGCAAACCTCCTATTCTCCCTTTCACGATATCATGAAGGTGCTATACCTCCTGAGCTTTTCCACTCTGATTCCTTCAGAGGAACTTGTGTGCACTCCTTGTGCTCGGCTTTCAACAACTTCCCAAGTGTTGAATCTTTCCGACTCTGTGCACTTCCTGCAGCAGCAGTCTTCAACTTCTTTTGCTCAGATTCACAACTGAGACTTCTACTTCAGCCTGCACACTCTTTGCACGGCTTCAACAACCTACTTCCACTTCTGGGTGAATGAGAACAAAATCTAAACTACTGAGCCTTCATCAACGCACTCCTTGCGGATGAATTCAACTGCACACCTTGCAGGAATCTCCTGGCTCAGATAGAGAAACAATTAAAACTCATTCCATCTCCCTTTCAGACTTCATATTGAAACATGAAATCACATGCACAACATATACAAAGAAAATTCATATTAAGAAGCAAACATTCATGAGCACATAAACAATATACACAGAGAAACAACACCAACCATGATTTTGAATCAGAACTTCTTCTATTAATTCAAATGCCTGTACATGGGTGTTCTTCATACACTATTCTCTGCTTACTCCTCTCTTCTCTTGAATGCTTCCATTCAATAATGCTCAGGCTAATGTTACAATGTACAAAGGAGGGTGTCGATATTCGTTTTCCCTCTTGAACTCTAAAACTATCAAATCTAGACTTAATTCTTATCTACCAGCATTAACTAAATTAAATGCCTCCTATCTACTTCAGAAAAGAGCGTATGGCTCGATGTCTGATACAATATACAAAAGGCGCTCCTTCATAAATGGTTCCTTGAAGGTTTGGCACTTTAATTCCAAAAAGAAGTTTTCAAAGCAATATGTCATGTGTTAAAAAACACATGCGCTGGCTCCATGCTTGCCTTGGTAATTGCGATGCTCCTACATCATACTCCCTTGTTTGAAAGATTTCATGGGCTCTTGTCCATGAGATCCTACACGGTCTGTCCATGCTTCTGAATATTCACTTCACTTTCCCAGCTGGCATCTTCCACTCGATGGTTTTTCCATTTCACCAGATACTCGAAGTATTGCTTCCGTCTAGTCTTTTTGTTCACTCTCTTGTCAAGTATATGCTCCATCTATGGATTTTCTGCAATCGGCATCTGCTTCTGCCACTGGATTTCTGGTTGTTCATCATTTCCAGCTTCTTCTTCCTCAGCCTTATAGGGATATAAGTCTAAGACATTGAATGTCAGAGATATTCCAATCTCATCCGGCAACTCAATCTCATAATCATTTTCTCCCTATTTCTTTAAGACTCTGCATGGTCCAATTTTCTTCATTTTTAGTTTGTTGTATGTTCCCCTTGGGAACCTTTCCTTCCTCAGATGTGCCAGAACTAGATCACCAACTTCGAATTGGAGTTGTCTCCGATGCTGATCTGCTCTGCGCTTATATTCTAGGTTTGATTCTAGCAATCGCTCCTTCACCCTACTGTGAAGTTCTTTCATCGCCTCTGCGAATTCTTCAGCGCTTGTGCTCTTAGTCATTATCTGCTCTGAATCCCTCAGTTCAGATATTCCTCTTGGTTTCCTGCCATATACAATTTCAAATGGAATTTTGCCTGTGCTCCTATTCACTGAGTCGTTGTATGCGAACTCTGCCTGTGGCAGAACATTGTCCCAGTTGTTGTGGTGCTCTGTCACCAAGCTTCTTAATAAATCTCCCAGACTTCTATTCACCACCTCTGTTTGCCCATCCGTCTGAGGATGATAGGCAGAACTAAACATCAAATTAGTCCCCATCTTCTTCCACAGTGTCCTCCATAAATGTCCAATGAATTTCGTATCTCTGTCCGATACTATGCTTCTGGGTAAACCATGAAGTCGAATGATCTCCTTGAAAAACAAATTTGTGATATGAGTCACATCGCTGGTCTTCTGGCATGGGATAAAATGTTCCATTTTGTAAAACCTGTCAACCACCACAAAGATTGAATCATGTCCCCTTTGTGTCCTCGGTAACCCCAATACGAAATCCATGCTGATTTCATCCCACGACCTCTCGGGTATGGGTAATGATTGATAGAATCCCGCATTCTGCTTCCTGCCCTTCAAATGTTGGCAAATTATGCACCTGTCAACAAACTTCTTGACTTCCGACCACATCCCTAGCCAAAAGTATGCTTCGCTCAGCTTTGCAAATGTCTTATTGTGGCCAAAATGCCCTGTTAATCCACCACTGTGCTTCTCTTTTAGCAGATTCTCCCTCATAACTGATTTCCTCTGAACAACAGTCCATTTTGGATCATGTAATCTATCCATGGGATTTTGTCTCTAAGAACTGGATTCTCAGTTGCTTCATATGCCTATGTGAAATCTGCATCACCTGCATACATGTCCCTAAGATTTTCAAAACCCAATGTTTTGACTCGGAACTCCTGCAGCAACAAACACTTCCTGCTCAAAGCATCAACCACTTTGTTAGCAGTACCCAAAATGTGTTTAATTACAAATGTAAAATTCTGCATATACTCTACCCATTTAGCATTTTTCTGATTCAATTTCTCTTGTTGAGTCACAAACTGTAATGCATGATTATCACTATACAGAACAAATTCTTTCAGAATCAAATAATGCCTCCACTTCTTCAATGCCTGTATGATGGCATACACATATTTTTCATACGTGGAGTACTTTACTTTTTCCTCATCCAGCTTCTCGCTGAAATATGCAATTGGTTTGTCCTCCTGGCTCAAGACCGCTCCTATGGCAAAGCCACTTGCACCACATTTCACCTGGAACACTTTCCTAAAATCCGGCAACACCAAAATCGGCTGCTCTGTGATCTTCTGCTTCAACAGATTGAAGCTCTTCTCTGCCTCTTCAGTCCAATTAAAAGATTTATGTCTTTTCTTGACTGTTTCCATCATCGCTGCACTAATTCCACTGAAATTCCTGATGAATTTTTGGTAGAAACTATCTAGTCCATGAAAACTTCTCACCTCGAAAATGTTTCTCGGTGATGTCCAATTCTTAATTACTTCCACTTTACTTGGATCCATCTTTAATTCATTTGCCGATATGACAAACCCCAAGTAAATGAGTTCTGTCTTCATAAATGAATATTTCCTCATGTTGCTCAACAACTTCTCTTGCTGTAGCTTCCTCATTACTGCAGCTAAATGCTTCAGATGTTCTTCCTTTGTTTTGATTAAAATCAATATGTCATCTAGATAAAAAATGACAAACTTACCAATGAATTCCTTCAGCACTTCATTCATCAATCTCATGAAGGTACTCGGTGCATTCGTCAATCCAAATGGCATGACTAGCCACTCATACAGTCCTTTGTTGGTCTTGAAGGCTGTCTTCCACTCATCACCTTCCCTCATGCGAATCTGATGGTATCCGCTTTTCAAATCAACTTTTGAAAAAAATTTGGCTCCACGTAAACAATCCATCAAGTCATCCATCCATGGCAATGGAAACCTATACCTGATGGTTATCTTGTTAATGGCTCTGGAATCAGTGCACATTCTCCAACCTCCATATTTCTTTGGACTCGGTACCATTTGAACGACACACATACTTAAACTCTCCCTAATCAGTCCTTTATCCAGCAGTTCCTGCCCCTGCCTTTTGACTTATTCATTCTCCTGCGGCGTCAACCTGTATGCAGCTTTGTTTGGCAAACTAGCTCCTGGTATGAGGTCTATATGATGACTCACACTCCTCATCGGCGGCAACAAATGAGGTAATTCGTCTACCACTATATCAGCGAACTCTTCCAGCAGTTCCTGAATTTCTTCCGACAAATCGTCCACTCTTGTGCTGGTCAAAACAACTTTTGGTTTCCTGACCACAAAGAATTGTGGATCTTCCTTCTTCTTTACTTTTGCCAGAAGTTCCTTCCCACTCATGAGAAGTACCTTGTTGTTCATTCTGGTTTCACTTCCTTATCTTTTATCGGAAGTAACATATGTGTTCTCCCATTCTTCTCCAAAGTATACGTATTCATCTTCCCATCATGAACTACATTCCTGTCATATTGCCATGGTCTGCCTAGCAATAAATGACATACATCCATAGGAATAACATCACAGAGTATTTTATCATTGTATCCTCCTATCTTGATGTCAACTAAGCACTGTTTAGTGACACTTACCTGATGCCCCTTCTGTAGCCATGATACTTTATATGGACTCGGGTGATCAGTTGTCTCCAGTTCTAGTTTTTCCACCATCTCGGTTGAAACGAGATTGTCTGTGCTTCCACTGTCCACAATGACCTTACACTTCCTGTCTTTGGTCTTGCATGTGGTTCTGAAAAGTCGGTTTCTCTGAGCCGTGTCCTCCACCTCCTTCTCGGGTGTTAAGAGAACCTTACACATCATCAGCGACCTTCCGTCTTCTGCGTCTTCTGCTTCAGCATCTCGCCTCTGCGCCTCGGCGATGTGAGCTTCTCCTCCATCCTTCTTCCTATCTAGAAAATCAACTTCCTTGTGTCCATTCTTTCCACACGTGAAGCATGTGATGACTCCAACTCTGCCTCTTCCTCTACCTATGGTATGAGGAAATGTGTTATTATTAGCGTATCCTCCGCTCTATTCTATCTGCTGCCTTTGCTATTCAATGGGCTGTCCTCACTGTGAACTTCCACCTCTTTCTGTTCTAGTCTGAGGCTTCTTCCAGTCGTCCCTGGATTTCTGGAACCTATCTTGGGCAACTGACTTACCTTTTGGCTGGCTCCTACCTCGACCTCACTGTGTTGGCTTATGACTTAGCTTTTCCTCAGCTTTCAACACCATCTGATACGCATCCTCCACCGTTCTGATGGTTGTCATACTCATCTCATCCTGGATATCGTACCTTAAGCCATTCATATACCTGGCCACTTTTTCATCATATCTCTCCTGATGACCTGCTCTGATATTGAGCTTGTAAAATTCCTCTGTATACTCCTTTACTGTCATCAGCTTCTATCTCAAGTTCTGCATTCTCCTGAACAGTGTGATTTGATAATCCCTTGGGATGAAATTTACCTTCATCTTTGCAATCATTCGATCCCAACTTTTTATCTTTTGCTTGCCTTTAGAACGTCTATCTGCTTGAAGTTTGTCCCACCATAATGTTGCGTGTCCCTTCAATTTTGTGACAGCATGCCTGACCTTCTTATCCTCTTCGATATCCTCAAAATCGAAGTAGGTATCAAGAGATCTAATCCAATCTAGAATCTCTTCTGCATCCAGATTCCCTTCATAAGCTAGAATATCCATCTTTGTTTTTGAACTCATCCGAGCGATAGCCTTGATTAACCGCTCATTGGCTGGATCTTCGGCTGCAACTTCTCCTTGTTGTTCAACTTCAACTTCGCCTTCGAAGTCACTCAGATCTCCAGCACTGGCTGTGCGTCGCTAAGATGCTTCCATGTCTTCTAATATCGCTCGAAGATCATGTATCTACTTCTCCATTTCTTTATTCTGTAATGGTCTTTCTCTTCCTCTCGGGTTTCCCCTATCCTCTGGATCGGGTGATCATCTTTCTCTCCTCGGCGACATGGTGAAATTTTCTTTTCTTCCCTGCTATAGTGTTAGAGATATTTCTTGTAAGGGGGTTAGAATGCAAAAGAATGGGTGAAAAACCCACTTGTCCTAAGTTTTGGGTGATAATGCGCCCATGGTAAGTGACGAGCAGGTTCGAGCGACAGCGATTCGATTGCCCAGATCAACGGCGCGTATAGAATTCCGGACCCCCCTGTCTTTCTACCTTTAAGCGGGGGGGGTCCGGAATCGCAGGGGCATCTCTTCAACGGTCCAGATCAACGCGCCCGGATCAATAGCGATAAAGACCATTTCAGACCCCCCCTGCCTTTCTACCTTTAAGTGGAGGGGGGGGGGTCCGGAATCGCAGACGCAACTTTCCAACAACCAAGATTAACGAGCCCGGATCAACGGCGCTTGAACAATCCCGTCCTTCTCAGCTGCTCCATGTTTAGCCAGCGTGGGCCCTTCTCCCATCATGACATCCTCCAGAGCCGCCTTTCCCCTACTATCGTGTGTCATCTATCCTCCCCTACTCTTTCGTCCAGATGGCCCTTTCCCCGTCTCATCATCCACTCACCACCCGCTACGTGTCCTATTCCCTCCACGTCAACCTCCCACTAAAACATGTCCATTACGTCCGCCCTCTTGCCTACTACGCTTATTCCTTTTGCCATGTATCTTTCCTATAACCTATTTCTCCCCCTTATCTTTTCAGGCCTCGCCCTCATAGCCCGACGCCACCAGTCTTTTCATGCACCCCATCCTTTGTGCTGGCCTCCACGCCTATTCAACAAGCCATTCAGTTATTCCAGGTGGCAGTGCGAGGAGTCTTCCGTATCCTGAAGTGCTGAGTTGGCCAGGTCATCCTCAATCCCTATGAAGCAGTTATTGAAGCAGTTGGTGGTGGTTAGACATCGTCTCCACCATTATGGGAAGGTCCGGTAATGAATTAAAGGCACGCCGATTCACCGATAAAACTGTCAGAAGATCAATCGCGTCTGCCATAAGTTGCACGACCATTCAAAGATTGCAGGTGTTAACTGTCAGAAGCCATGCAGACACAAAGCTTTTAATGCTACGTCTCCATTTTGTTGATGTTGCTAGTTTGAGTATATGAAGGCGTTTTCGCCATTTTTGTATCTATCGATGGTAGAGCTAAGCTCCCGACTGTAAAGTTTCAGTAAACATTCTATCTTTCTGGGTTATGTATCTATGTTTGAGATTTCTTGTTTTATGACAAACAGTTCTCCTTTTCCATCTAAGTTTTCGTCTCATACCAGAGAGTTCATGACCGAAGGATTCACATGGATTGTTGCAGTTATGTTATGATAAAGGATTTGTTGTGACATTATTGTATTCTTTGGTCTTTTGTGTTTGAATGTAAGAGGATCTTGTGTTCGAATGCTTTCTCCTTCGGTCTGTCACAAACCTGATGTTTATGATAGACCTTCACACTTTTCTCATGCAAGTCTTCCCCCTACTCACCCTTATTACAACTCACTGTTTGAAGTTTATCTAAGACCTCACTCACCCGTGCATGCCTGGCCTAGTTTCTGAGTTGAGACGACTGTTCTGAGTTTTCTTCCATTTGATCACCCCTTTAAAACAATCGTGACATTAAACTGATGGGTGTCAGGCTCTGCTCCTGTAAGCAATCCAAGAGTGACTTCTGACACTAACATATAGAAAATAGAGAACTTTTCTCGCTCTGATACCCCTTTGTGTGTATCAGAGTGCTCCTTCTCTTCTTCTGTCCTCTTGCCTGAAATATATAGACAAGAAATTTGCTCTGATACCACTTTGATGCAAATGCACCACCCAGGACACGTCCGCTTCCACCAGGACCTTCTTTTCCCTTGGCCCGAAGAGCTGAAACACTCTTCAAATCCCTTATCGGGACTTTTCTACACCCACAGAACTCACCTTATGATTTCCCTTTGCCCTATCAGGAAATCGGACCTCGCGTGATCGTGAATCCTGCACTCACAGGTTCAGGTATCCAAAATCCTCGAAACTCGATGAGTATCCTCTCATGGTTTCCTTGCTCCTATCGGGAATATTCCCGTCGGGAAATCGACACTTGCGAGGTCGTGAATCACTCACCTCATGGATCCCCAAATCTCGATCTCCGATGATACTCTACGACCCTTAGCCCCTCCGGCTAGCTCCTTTTACACGCGACCTGCCAGTCCACGAGACCACGGCCCTTTTTCCCTATCGGAATTTTCGGGTTTTGTGAGTTTGAAATGCGAAGAATTTACACCCTTGGGATCTACGATCCCCCTATTTTCGATGCCACCTGGCGTTGAACCACAACAAGGCTTAGCCTTCCGACACCTGTCCTCCACTACAGGCCTTAACCCTGTCGGAAAATCGTGTATCGGGATATCGCGATTCCCGTTGTCAATGTACACGGGACATTCAATTCCCCGAACCCCGACGTGCGACAACACTTGTCCTCCACTCGACACGGTGACTGCATGGTTATCGCGTTTCGGTATATCGTGACTCCTCCTGTCGTGAGTCTCTCGTCACCGAGAACTCTGAAATGCTGAACCCCGATACATGTGCGGGCTCCCTCCTCCACGTCACCACCTCCTCGTCGCGCTATCGGGTATCGCGAAATCGCGATTTCAATTGTAACAATTCCTTGTCACGGGAAACCCCGAATATCTGATGGGATGAGCCCCGATGGCTGCTTGCTCCTTGACATGTGTTCCTGTCGAGATCGATGACTTTGATCCTCTCGGGAAATCGCGGATCGCGATTCCTTCCTGTGAGAGTTTTACGCCTCTCGAAACTCCGATTCTCCGATGAGACGAATCCCGATGACTTCTTGGCTCCTTCTCTTCTCGTTGGGATTTAAACCTTGCGTAACTTCCCGAGATCTGACGACTGACGGGATTTCACTGTTCTCCTCTGCAAATCCTGAGCGTTGATTTCTCTTCTCCTTGGATATTTCTCGAGGGTGGCTAAGTGTTCCCTCTCAGCACTTGCCCTCCAACGTCTGCACTTGAAACTCCTTGCTCGAACATACCATGGCGCAAACCTCCTGTGCTCCCTTTCATGATATCATGAAGGTGCTATAACTCCTGATATTTTCCACTCTGATTCCTTCATAGGAACTTGTGCGCACTCCTTGCGCTCGACGTTCAACAACTTCCCAAGTGTTGAATCCTTTCGACTCTGCACACTTCCTGCAGCAGCAGTCTTCAACTTCTTTTTCTCAGATTCATAACTGAGACTTCTGCTTCAGCCTGCGCACTCTTTTCATGGCTTCAACAACCTACTTCCACTTCTGGGTGAATAAGAACAAAAGCTAAACTACTGAGCCTTCATCAACGCACTCCTTGTGGATGAATTCAACTACACACCTTGTAGGAATCTCCTGGCTCAGACAGAGAAACAATTGAAATTCATTCCATCTCCCTTTCAGACTTCATATTGAAACATGAAATCACATGCACAACATATACAAAGCAAATTCATATTAAGAAGAAAACATTCATGAGCACATAAACAATATACACAGAGAAACAACACCAGCCATGATTTTGAATTAGAACTTCTTCTATTAATTCAAATGCCTATACATGGGTGTTCTTCATACAGTATTCTCTGCTTACTCCTCTCTTCTCCTGAATGCTTCCATTCAATAATGCTCAGGCTAATGTTACAATGTACAAAGGAGGGTGTTTATATCCATTTTCCCTCTCGAACTCTAAAACTATCAAATCTAGAGTTAATTCCTATCTACTTCAAACAAGAGCGTATGGCTCGAGGTCTGATACAATATACAAAAGGCACTCCTTCATAAATGGTTCCTTGAAGGTTTGGTGCTTTAATTCCAAAAAGAATTTTTCAAAGCAATATGTCATGTGTTAAAAAACACATGCGCTGGCTCCACGCTTGCTTTGGTAATTGCGATGCTCCTGCATCAATTTGTTAAGCTAAAGGGCATGACCATCCATTCAAAGAGACCTTATTTATATTTTAAAGTTGTCTGCCATACATCAGTTTGTTTGATGGGAACCTTGTGGTATCCATAATTTAGGTCAATCTTGCTAAAGAACTTTTTCCCCTTGAGTTGGTCAAGAAGGTCATCAATTCGGGGAATTGGGTACCGATTCCCGACTGTAATTTTGTTTAATTCTTTGTAATCAATGTAGAGATGCTAGGTACCTTCTTTCTTTCACACCAATACAATCAGGCTTTCGCAAGGGGAGAACATGGGTTGGATGTGCCCCTTTTGAAGTATATCTTGGATTTGGCACTTGATTTTGTCATTTTCCATTAGTGAGAGATGATAGATTAGTCCATTAGGCATAGGTGGATCGATGGTTTGATCAATTGGATGCTTGAATTGGAAGTTTCTAGTGTGTCGGTAACATGGTGGGTGAGGAGAAGATGTCTCTGTACTATTCCATGATCCCGTCCACTTGCTTCTATTGTAAAAAGAGGCTCTGTGTAGAGGTCACAGATGTGGGGACGACCTTCTACTCACTTCGAGCATTGAATGCAAATAAGAAAAACTTCCTGGTCTATCAAATGACATTACTACATTACTTGCAAGAGATTAAAGAAATATCGGTAGGAAACACTACCTTTGGTATCTGGTACAATTGTCTACCCAAAGTAATAATAACACTGCATGGTCTAGACTCATACATAGCATGTCACTTCCACAAATATGGAGGGCCTAAAAGAACATCACAAACTTCAAGGGGAGAAATATCACACAATACCTCGTCTTTGAAGGGAAGATGACACTATTGGTTGACGTGGAGATCTCTTCATTGGCGAAGCCAGTTGATGGTGTAGGGCTATGGGTGTAGTTGTTGGGTATTTGTTATATTCTTTGAACGAGTAGCAGTGTCTGAGTGTATGGGCCGGGCGCGGAGGGGGCTTAGAGGGGGGGTGTAGGGGGGTGGAGCCCCCTATGCGGGGGTCCGAGGGCAACGCCCCCAGAAAGTTTTTTTCTACCTAAGGAAACTTTTCATGTATTTAGGTGGTTTTCTTGGCACATGGTTTTTGCCAATGGTTTTATATTTCCGGTTAAGGAATTAGGGTTTTGGACTAATCCAAGTCATTGTGTTAGGGTTTTGGATGACACTAGATCCTATATGTATATTGTATTGTAAACAATGTAACATAATGAATGAATATAATATATGCTGGTTTTCCTGGTTTGGGTTTCCAGGGGAAAAATCTCTGTGTAATGTTTGTATTTGCCATTGTATCTTTTTTGTTCTTTTTTTAATATTTATTTACAGTAGACATTGTACAAGGTTAGAATTTACATTTGGTATCAGAGCTTTATTGGCTTCAGGGGGATGCCTTTGTGGTCAAGGGTTTGGCTCGGGACTATGATAAGCCTTGTTACAGTGGGAGATCTGCGGTATTGTTTTTCAGGTGAAAAGAAATGACAAGCAATTCGAAGATGGAGATTGAGAAGTTTAATGGGAAAAGTTCTGAGCCGTGGAAGCTCAAGATGGAAGATCTTTTGGTGGAAAGAGATCATTGGATCGTGGTAGATCCAGGTATTGCACCTACATAAACTTCTGCAGATGACTGGAAAAAGATGGATCGGAAGGCAAAGAGCACAATCTGATTGTGTCTCTCTGATTCAGTATTACTGAATGTGTCAGAGGAAGCTACAACCAAGGATTTATGGGAAAAGTTGTGGAAGTTGTATCAGTCTAAGTCCCTGGTAAATAAACTATTCCTGAGAAAGAAGTTGTATAACTTGAGGATAAGAGATGGAGACTCAGTGGCAGAGCATTTGAACGCCTTCAATACTATGGTAAGTCAGTTAGTATCTATTGAGATTAAAATTTCAGATGAAGATAAATGTATCAATTTGTTGTGTTCTTTACCAGAATCGTGGGATAGTCTGGTTGTGGCCATAGGTAGTAATACAACTTATTTGAAGTTTGAAGAAGTGTTCTCATCCTTGTTGTCATAGGAGATGAGACAAAAGAATATGGAAGGACATAGCACAGATGCATTATTTGCAAGAGGATGTTCGCAGGAAAGTAATCGATCTAATTTCTCAAGTGGGAGATCTAAGTATAAGGATAGATCTAAATCTCTTGGAAAGTTTTGAAGGGTATGTTGGAAGTGTGGAAAAGAAGGGAACTACAAGAAGTAGTGTAGATCCAAAGTTGAGAAAAAGAAGGGATCTGAAGAATCTTATTCTACAGAAGAAAAGACCTCCAAGGAAGAAAGAGGGGATGTGTACTTGGCCTCTTCAAGCACACATCCAGATCATGAGGCATGGTTGATTGAATCTGGTGCATCCTTTCATATGACTCCCCACAGGGAGTGGTTCTGTGACTACGAAAAGTATGATGGAGGTAATGTTTTCTTAGGTAATGATTCGACAACCAAAATCATAGGAAGAGGAAGGGTCAAGTTGAGACTCATAGATGGAAGGATTAGAACACTGTCTAGTTTTCTACACATCCCAGGTATGGACAAAAATTTGATTTTTGTAAGCAAAATGGAAGATGCAGGGGTAAAAACAGTTTTTGAAAAGGGAACTTGCAGGATGGTTTGAGGAGTAATGGTGTTGATGAAGGGAGTTCAGTTTGGAAATATTTATAAGTTGCTAGGAAGAATTATTAGTGATGGGTGTAATAGCTCCATTGTTCCTAATATTGGAGTTGAAGAAGAAAGAACTCCTACAGTCTCTGGAGAAAAGGTTATGTTGTGGCATCAAAGACTGGGTTATATCGAAGAGAAGGGTCTTCGACTACTACACAGTAAAGGTATGGTTGAAGGTATGTCTAACTGCTCTCTGGATTTTGATTTATGTGAACATTGTCTATATGGGAAGAAGAATCGGGTAAGATTCCCCTCTGTTGCAACGAGGACAGAAGGAATTTTACAACTAGTTCACAGTGATGTTTTTGGACCTATGTCGATCCCATCACTAGGAAAATCTGTGTACTATGTCTCATTTATAGATGACTTCTCGAGGAAAACTTGGATATATTTCCTCAGGAATAAATATGAAGTCTTTGACAGGTTTGAAGAGTTTAAGGATCTTCTTGAGAATCAAACAGAGAAAATAATTAAGGTGCCGAGAATAGATATTGGCGGAGAGTTATGCGGGAATGCATTTGAAGAATTCTGTAAGAAGTGTGGTATAGCAAGGCCGAAGACTACTCCATATACACCTTAGTATAATGGAGTTGAAGAAAGGATGAATAGGATGTTGATGGAAAAATCAAGGTGCATGCTCAGTGGTGTCAGGTTAGGGCAAGAATTTTGGGTAGAGGCAGTGGGTATTGCATGTTATCTAGTCAACAGATCACCCTCATCAACATTGGGTGACAAGACTCCACAAGAGGTATGGACTGGTAAGGGACCTTCTCTCACACATCTTAAGGTATTTGGCTGCAATGCATATGTTCATGTTCCAAAGGAAAACAGGAGTAAGCTAGATTAGAAGGCTGAAAAATGTATCTTTATTGGATATAAAGATGGTCTCAAAGGTTATAAGCCTTGGAACCCAAAAACTAAGAAGGTAGTGTATAGCCAAGATGTGGTATTTAGAGAAATGAAGGATGTTGTTAAACAGGAAGTCCTACCAAGTAAGGAAGAACCAGAGAACATAGAGTTTGATTTAAGGGATGATGAAGCAGACTCTACAAAAGAACATGAATCAGAAGAAGAAGATCCTCCTACTCCAGTATTGAGGAGATCGGATCGAGAAAGAAGGCTATTGAAAAGGTATAGTCCATCTAATTTTCGTTCAAATTTTTCTTTGTCTATTACTAATGATGATCCTAGAACTGTCAGGGAGGTAGTGGATTCAGAGGATGGAAATCTCTGGAAAAGGGCCATGGAAGAAGAAATGGCATCCTTTGATAAGAATGAGGTTTGGGATCTAGTGGAGTTTCCAACTAGAAGAAAGCGAATTGAAAACAAATGGGTATTTAAAAAGAAGCTGAATGGAGAAGGAAAAGTGGAGAAATACAAAGC
>ML801765.1:219423-236667 GCA_009831015.1 Picea engelmannii
AGGGTAGGGATCCAATTTTGACTAATTTTCCATCCATCATCTCTCTTTAGATTATTAGGTTGTTTTTCAATTTCGATTGCTTCTCTGAATTTCCTATTGTGATAGTGATCTATCCTGGCAAGGATTTTGGTTTCTTCAATACAAATGCGATGTTTGGTTTTATCTGAGTGTTCTGTGTGTCCAGAGAGATGGTTGGATAAGATTTGCCAGAGTAGTGTGAAGAATGAGAAGTTTGCGTGACAAAATGTCTAATTTAAACCTTTCTTTCTGAATTTCATTCTGGAGTAATGAAATGTTGGCCTTGTGAAAGATACAGTCGTTTTTATTATTGTGAAGTCTATGACTAATTATGGTAAACATAGACGTAACATCGGCATCCCTACATCTTTCAGAAAAGTTAAATAAGATTTCCTTCTCATTACGTGCAAACGCATCCGCTCAAATTGTCGGATTTTATCAGCTGTATCCCATCTGTACAGGGTCAGTATTTCTATTCTAAGACTTTTGCGACCATTTTTTTGATCATAGAGTTCTTTTGGATTCATCGCATAGGTTTTTTGATTTTTGACGTTTTGGACCAAACTAGTGTGGTCCATTATCAGGAAAGCGTTTGTGAAAAATGAAGGAAAAAACAATATAACAGGTATATAAATACTTGAAAAGTTTTTGTAAGGAGCCGACTTATTGAAAATGAAATCAATAATTATAAATATTTTAGAAATTATAATTTTTTTTTTAATTAATTAATTATTTGTTTTAATAATTAATTGTTTGTTTGTTTATTAATTTTTATTTAAAAAGAGCCGACTGGACAATGTTTATAAATTAATATTTAGAATTATTCATATTGGCTAGGGTAGGGATCCAATTTTGACTAATTTTCCATCCATCATCTCTGTTTAGATTATTAGGTTGTTTTTCAATTTCGAATGCTTCTCTGAATTTCCTATTGTGATAGTGATCTATCCTGGCAAGGATTTTGGTTTCTTCAATACAAATGTGATGTTTGGTTTTATCTGAGTGTTCTGCATGTCCAGAGAGATGGTTGGCTAAGATTTGCCAGAGTAGTGTGAAGAACGAGAAGTTTGCATGAAAAAATTTCTAATTTAAACCTTGCTTTCTAAATTTCATTTCGGAGTAATGAAATGTTGGTCTTGTGAAAGATACAGTCGTTTTTCTTATTGCGAAGTCTATGATTAATTATGGTAAAAATAGGCGTAACATCAACATCCCTACATCTTTTCAGAAAAGTTAAATCAGATTTCCTTCTCATTACGTGCAAATGCATCCGCTCAAATTGTCAGATTTTATTAGCTGTATCCTGTCCGTATAGGGTCGATTTTTCTGTTCTAAGACTTTTGCAACCATTGTTTTGATGAGAGAGTTCTTTCGGATTCATCGCATAGGTTTTTTGATTTTCGACATTTCAGACCAAACTAGTGTGGTCCATCATCAGGAAAGCTTTTGTGAAAAATGAAGGAAAAAAGAATATAACATGTATATAAATACTTGAAAAGTTTTTGTAAGGAGCCGACTTATTGAAAATGAAATCAATAATTATAAAAATTTTAGAAATTATAATTGTTTGTTTAATTAATTAATTATTTGTTTTAATAAATAATTATTTGTTTGTTTATTAATTTTTATTTAAAAAGAACCGACTGGACAATGTTTATAAATTAATATTTAGAATTATTATATTGGCTAGGGTAGGGATCCAATTTTGACTAATTTTTTGTCCATCATCTCTGTTTAGATTATTAGGTTGTTTTTCTATTTCGATTGCTTCTTTGAATTTTCTATTGTGATAGTGATCTATCCTGGCAAGGATTTTGGTTTCTTCAATACAAATGTGATGTTTGGTTTTATCTGAGTGTTCTGCATGTCCAGAGAGATGGTTGGATAAGATTTTCCAGAGTAGTGTGAAGAACGAGAAGTTTGCGTGACAAAATGTCTAATTTAAACCTTGCTTTCTGAATTTCATTCCGGAGTAATGAAATGATGGCCTTGTGAAAGATACAGTCATTTTTCTTATTGTGAAGTCTATGATTAATTATGGTAAAAATAGGTGTAACATCGACATCCCTACATCTTTTCAGAAAAGTTAAATCAGATTTCCTTCTCATTACCCGCAAACGCATCCGCTCAAATTGTCGTATTTTATCAGCTGTATCGTGTCCGTACAGGGTCAATATTTATGTTGTAAGACTTTTGCGACCATTGTTTTGATCAGAGATTTCTTTCAAATTCATCACATAGGTTTTTTGATTTTCGACGTTTCGGACCAAACTAGTGCGGTCCATCACCAGGAAAAGCGTTTGTGAAAAATGAAGGAAAAAAGAATATAACAGGTATATAAATGTTCCACCTACTAGACTATCCCTATGAGGTTAGATATAAACTATATAATGAAGTAGAAGCAAGGTAATAGGATTTTTTGTGAAGTATATATTGTAATTCAAGATTTACTCATTAGGAAGTTCCCCCCTTGAATAGGAAAGTGAGCATTCCTTTCATCACTAAATGTATTTCTATTTGTGGTACTCTGGTTCTTACACAATTTCGTATTACTATTGTAATATTTCATTTCTTCTCAAACTCTTTGTATATTATGTTATTTTTGTAGTATAGAGAGGAAAGGTTGCTCTTTTCAATATCTTTCATAGTAATGGATTGTTCGACTTATTTCTGTAAAGAATGGCTAATAGATCCCAAGATATTGTCATTATCCAACAACTTCAAATGGAACCCCATAAGTATCAAGGATGAATTTTTAAAAATGAAGAACTTCACTATAAAGGATGTATTTATTTGATCAAGTAGTTAACATTAAAATAACATATGTTATATGTTGGAAGATTGCTTGTTGTCATTGATGTCAACCCTAGTCATGTGTTTTGGACCACAAGATTGATAAAGGTATTTGGACATGAAGGACAATGCACATGCATATACAACACCCATGAATGGATATTATACATCATGTTGTTTCTGGTGGTATGTGTCACATCACGCAGATCCTCATGCTTGAGGAGAAATGAATTTTTGAAGATGACAAAGTGAATTGAAGAAGGAAGTACATGTAGGCCCTGAACATAATTAAAGAAAAGAATTACAAAATAAGAAAGTGTCAGGTCGGCCCTAATTTTAAAATGAAGTGACATAAATGGTATAAATAAACATCATTATACATTCATTTTGATACAAGTCAAATTTTAGAGGAAATAAGAAGTAAAGAAGGCCGGATTTCAAGGGAGGATGAAGTCTTTTGGTGATGTGTTCTAAGGTATGTTATTTTCAGGTCATCTTACCATTTTTGCTATAATTTTTTTTCTAGAATGATTCAGATGGTGAAATTGCTATGGTATTGAGAATACATATCAAGGTACCTCTGGTAAAAATTTCATCTCTTTAGTCACTATAATTATGGAGATACACTATGTGGAAGATAGGGTTTGTGACCAGTCCTAAAGCTTGTCAATAAATAGGTGTTCTGGGTAAAACAATCATAACTTCTTCATAAAGAATCCAAATGAAGTAGGACCACTTCCATGGGAAATAGTACGGACTGTAGTTTATTGCATGTGATTTTTAGAATTGAATGTTAAATATTGAGCACGGGGCGTTCCGTACAAGTTGGGTCTGTTATCTCCCATAATAGCACTGCTAGGTTTTCAAATCTGAAGTGATAGAATGAGTCAAAAAATTTGTTTCTAAATTTTTTAGAGTACATTTGCTGGCCTATTTCTGGAATGTAAAATTGAAAAAATCGTTCCTTCAGGTTTTGGTTCTCAAATTTTGAAATCTCAGTTTTTTGTGGTTAAGCGGGTCTTTAAAATGACTAGTTAACCACCGAGAGCCGACCGTTTCGGTGGATAAGAGGCACATGGAAAAAGGCCCTTAACCACCGAAAGATTTCTCACGTTTAAATTTAAAATCATCGTGCTCTCGCACACACCAAATGTTCATGTTTAATCAAAAGGGATGAGTTATGATTTTATTAAAAGAGTTATTTGTTTGATTTTTCATGGAAGGGACATGTGAAGGATTTGGTTAATCCAGCACAACATCACAATGATGTGTCTCATTAGGTGTTTTATTGTGCATGACTAGCGATGGAGATTTGCAGAAGTCTTGTAGTCTGTGAATATGTCGGGCTTATTGCTAGTTGTGGCTCCTCGCCTAGGAAGCGGGATGAACGAAGGTGACAGGGATGTGAGAGGGCAAGGTTTGATGGGCGGTGTGATGGGTTCTCTGAGAGTAATTGAACTTCAGCTGGTTGCATTCATTCTAGTATTTTTGGCCAGTGGTTTGGTACCTCTGGTAGACCTGGTATCTCCGTTACTTATCTCGTTATATTTGCTTGCGTTGTCTCGGTGGGCGTTCCCAAGCTACAGGAAACCTGAGAACACAGCAGAGGTTTTCCATGGAAGCAGGATGTTTCAGTTTTATGTTGTCGTGGGCACAACGGTGGGCTTGTTCCTGCCTCTCTCCTACGTTCTTGGAGGGTTTTCCATAGGAGACCAAGAAGCCGTGCGGTCTGCAACGCCTCATCTGTTCCTGCTTTCTTTTCAAATTCTGAGTGAGAATCTCATCATGGGTCTGTCCATATTTTCACCGCCGGTTCGGGTTCTTGTGTCGCCTCTATACACCGTTCGACTCGTTTTCCTTCTAATTGACTGGACCCACGCAATGTTTGTCAAGACTAAGATGCCCGAGAATCCATGCTTTCAGGAGAAGATATGGATTTGGTTTGGACGAGGCCTTGTTTCTGCAAATCTTATTTATTTTACTATTAATCTCTTCTGTTTCCTCATTCCGAGATTCCTACCGCGTTCCTTCGAGAGATACTTTAAGGAAAGAGTCGAATGTAACAGAAAAGTAGCCGCAATCCAACCTCAGACGAAGGAGAAGGCACAAAAGAAATCTAAATGATTTACATTATATACAAATCTGAATGATGCTTTATAATTGATACACAGGCTGGCAGTTTAATTGGAAGGCAGAGAGCAACGATAAAAAGAAATTCAGGATGGTTCAGGTGCCATTGTTCATGTTCTAGCTTCAGAAGATCTGCCATACTGTGCCTTAGTAGATGACAGACTAGTTGAAATACAAGGGGAAGATGGAAGTGTTCCTAAAGCAGTAGAGATGATTGTATCTCATCTATTGAAGAAAACCTACCACATCAATCATGGAGACACAATCAAAATAGCTATGTACTCAGTAGTGGTGGCGTGGGACCTGGAAATACTCACCCGAGCTCCACCATTGTCATTTCTATTATCCTCTCTTCTGCAGTCTCGAGTGCAACTGAAGATCTAGATTAGCTGTCAGATTCAGATGATGAGGATGAGTATGATCGGCTTCCTCCTTTCAAATCTTTAATGAAATATCGACTATCTAAATTGACTAAAGCACAAAGGAAATTTTGGCTTGGAAGAAACAGGGCAGAATGCCACAATTTTTGCACAGCTTATTCAGGTGTATCACATCTGCTAAAGACTTGAAGGAGATCAAAGATTGCTAAAGATTTATTTGATAAAGGTTTAACCATCAAATCAGGACTCGATCTTTGACATTATATTATTTTGATTTGATTCTGTTTTTAGTATATCAGATCTAGTTTTCTAGGATCTGGAAACTGTTTGCAAGGCTATAAAGCTGAAGGTAGAGTAGGAACTAAAGGGGGGGAAAAAGACAGTCTGAGGACTGTGGTTCAACTTTAGGGAGTCTTAGCCACTTTGTACTCAAGCTTCTCATGTTCTTGTCAAATTAATACAAGCTCTTTTGCAATTACATGTTCAGATCTACATTTTCCTTTCTGTTCTATACTTGTACTTGGATGTTTCATTCACATTTATTCTATTTACCTAATACCAGATAGTTTTCATCCTATCTCTCTATTGATAATTAGAATTGCAAGTATATTCTCCTTTTTATGACTAGCCATTCATATATAAGTGTTTTATGTATGAATCTGCTAGCATAGTGAGAATTCTTCATCTTTTCACCTATATTGCAAACCCTTGAAAAGTGATAGTTAGAAGCCTTGTTTATTTGGTTGAGTTTATGCATGTCTTGAGTGAATGAGGTCTTATTTAGTCATCTGACTTGATTCCATTTCCCATACATTATTAAACATTTAAGTTACCAAGCTCATTCCCATTACAGTCAGGGAAAGACTCTTGGAGTGATAACAAATTGGCGCCGTTGCCGGGGATATGAAAGTGAAAGCAGAGTTTCCTTGGGAGAATGACATAAATCTGTTTCTTGATGGCAAACAAGAGATAGTCATTAGAATCGACTGTAATCTTTTTCCTGGCGAATCCACATTCAAGACTCCACTAGGGAGGATCCAACTGATAGAGGATGAAGAGGCTGAATTCAAAATCTAGGTACCATTTCATCAGTTTACTGTACGAACTACTATTATTCTTTATCAACTCCTTTATACTTTTTCCTTCACATGTTAAAAGAATTATCCTTTGTTTTGTATACTCCGAAGATTATCAGCCATCTTTTATAAGTCCATATTTAGAAGAGGAAAGATTGTAGCCTCCTTATGTTGTTGATGTTGATCCTATTTCTTTCCCTCAACCTGTCCATAAAGATGAGCTTTACATACAAATCTCTCTTGAAACTGATCAGCCTTGTAACCATGAGAATGATGAATTTGAATCTAAATCATCTCAAATTTCATTACTTTCACCTATTTCTCCTTAACCTTGTCATCAGCTCATTAAACCTTGTTTTCAACCCACATAATTTCAGTCTAAGATTAGACAAAGGATGTTTAAACCTCTCAAGCTACCAGCTCATATTTATCCTTATCCTCCATATTTTGTTGAGTACCTTCCTCATTTTACCGGAGAGAGTCATGTTTCAGCTGAAAAACATTTGGATGCTTTTGAAATTTTTATTGATAATCTGGAAATTGTTCATGAAGATATTGTTATGAGATTATTTTCTAAATCTCTAACTAGAGATGCTTCTTTATGGTTTAGACTTTTGGAACCTGGTTCAATCGGTTCATGGACTGATTTCTATTATGTTTTTTCAAAACATTGGGGTGAGAATAAATGTCTTGATCAGTACCTAGACGATTTGTGTACTTTGAAGAGAGAGAAGGAAGAATCTTTGATTGTTTTCAACAGAAGCTTCCATAGGACATATTATGACATCCCATTGGAGATTCGGCCTACTAAGATTGCTGCCATGGTATACTATCTTATGGCTCAACATAATGAACTTGTCCTTCTCTTGCTAGAAAGGAAGTCTTCATCATTAGGGAACTTATTTGAAGATGCTCAAGAGGTGGAGGAGAACATCTGTGCTTCCAGGAGGATCCGACAATGGGTTGACTTTGACAATCTGTTTGTACATGAGAAAAAAAAATGTCAGTATGGTTCACATTTTGAGCAGGGAGGTAATGAGTGTGAAGCAAATTTAGAACAACATAAAGCATACGAGCTTATTTCAGATTCAGATCTGAATTCGTTAACATTGGCAGAATGTTCTAGAGACAGGGAACAAGAAGGTGATCAGTTTTCCAGCAAAGGAACAACCATGGTTGAGCAGGAGAGAAATGAGGTTGGAGTAGTTTTGGGGCAGCAACCAACATGTGAGTACATTTCATATTCAGAATCAGATTCTTCAGTATGTGCAGAGTATTCTAGAGACAGGTATGAGTATGAAGTTTATGATCAGTTTGTAAATCAGAATGAGCCTATGATAACCAATGATTATATAGGCAACTACATGTTTTTAGCTGATCAAAATTCATATGGTGTAAAACCTATTCTTTCATCATCTTGTGTGCATCTGTCTGAGAAAGAAGTTACCATTATTGATGATCAATCACTAATCTCAAGAGGACAAGAAGATGATCAGTCCTCTTGTAGAGAAACAATCATGGCTGAGCAAGAGGTTACCACAGTCATGCAACCGTTTCTTGAGGAGCAACATGTTTCTTATTTTCTTTTCAAGGATCCAATAGCAGTTTTCATGGAGCTATACTTTTCAAAGAACCTGAAAATTTCAGATTTCCTCAGCTTGCCAGAGTTTTTGGGTAAGTATGATTTTCTAAATAGCTCCTTGTCATTGTGGTTCCATGTTCAACATCATTTGTTGATCAGTAATAAAGACAAGATTTCTTCATTGTTCAAATTGCTTGGATGGCTACTATGGAAATCAACATTCACTTAACAAATGGCAGAGCTGGTTAGTGTAGGAGTAGGAAATAAGCTCGCTACCCGAGCATTTCCTGATTGCAGTAGAAATAGTAGTTAACATTGGTTGAATAAAGGAAGGTTTTGAAGGTATTCAAAGACCAGTTGCAAAGAGCCTGAGATTTTTCAGAGATTGGTTTCACAGGCTAATTGACTCCATGCCCAATGCCAAAGGAAGCCAAATGACTCCATGCCCAACAGAAAAGGCTACTGAAACTACTAGGTTCTTGGAAACCTCGCAGGGAGGTCCCCATCCCAGCTGGAGCCAGATGTTATCTCCCATAATAGCACTGCTAGGTTTTCAAATCTAAAGTGATAGAATGAGTCAAGAAATTTGTTTCTAAATTTTTTAGAGTACATTTGTTGGCCTATTTCTGGAATGTAAAATTGAAAAAATCATTCCTTCAGGTTTTGGTTCTCAAATTTTGAAATCTCAGTTTTCTGTGGTTACGTGGGTCTTTAAAATGACTAGTTAACCACCGAGAGCCGACCGTTTCGGTGGATAAGAGGCGCATGGAAAAAGGCCCTTAACCACCGAAAGCTTTCTCACGTTTAAATTTAAAATCATCGTGCTCTCGCACGCACCCAATGTTCATGTTTAATCAAAAGGGCTGAGTTATGATTTTATTAAAAGAGCTATTTGTTTGATTTTGTATGGAAGGGATGTGTGAAGGATTTGGTTAATCTAGCGCAACATCACAATGATGTGTCTCATTAGGTGTTTGATTGTGCACGACTAGCGATGGAGATTTGCAGAAGTCTTGTAGTCTGTGAATATGTCGGGCTTATCGCTAGCTGTGGCTCCTCGCCTGGGAAGCGGGATGAATGAAGGCGACAGGGATGTGAGAGGGCAAGTTTTGATGGGTGATGTGATGGGCTCTCTGAGAGTAATCGAACTTCAGCTGGTTGCATTCATTCTGGTATTTTTGGCTAGTGGTTTGGTACCTCTGGTAGACCTGGTATCTCCGTTATTTGTCTCGTTATATTTGCTTGTGTTGTCTCGGTGGGCATTCCCAAGCTACAGGAAACCTGGGAACACAGCAGAGGTTTTCCATGGAAGCAGGATGTTTCAGTTTTATGTTGTCATGGGCACAACGGTGGGCCTATTCCTGCCTCTCTCCTACGTTCTTGGAGGGTTTGCCAGAGGAGACCAAGAAGCCGTGCGGTCTGCAACGCCTCATCTGTTCCTACTTTCTTTTCAAATTTCGAGTGAGAATATCATCATGGGTCTGTCCATATTTTCTCCACTGGTTCGAGTTCTTGTGCCGCTTCTATACACCGTTTGGCGCATTTTCCTTCTAATTGACTAGACCCACACAATGTTTGTCAAGACTAAGATGCATGAGAATCTGTGCTTTCTGGAGAAGATATGGATCTGGTTTGGACGAGGCCTTGCTTCTGCAAATCTTATTTATTTTACTATTAATCTCTTCTTTTTCCTCATTCCGAGATTCCTACCACGTGCTTTCGAGAGATACTTTAAGGAAAGAGCCGAATGTAACAGAAAAGTAGCCGGAATCCAACCTTAGACGAAGGAGAAGGTGCAGAAGAAATCTAAATGATTTACATTGTATACAAATCTGAATGATGCTTTATAACTGATACACAGGCTGGCAGTTTAATTGGAAGGCAGAGAGCAATGATAAAAAGCAATTCAGGATGGTTTAGGTGCCATTGTTCGTGTTCTAGCTTCAGAAGATTTGCCATACTGTGCCTTAGTAGATGATAGACTAGTTGAAATACAAGGGGAAGATGGAAGTGTTCCTAAAGAAGTAGAGTTGATTGTATCTCATCTATTGAAGAAAACCTACCACATCAATCATGGAGACACAATCAAAATAGCTATGTACTCAGTAGTGGTGGCGTGGGACTTGGAAATACTCACTCGAGCTCCACCATTGACATTTCTATTATCCTCTCTTCTGTAGTCTCAAGCGCAACTGAAGATCTAGATTAGCTATCAGATTCAGATGATGAGGATGAGTATGATCGGCTTCCTCCTTTCAAATCTTTAAGTAAATATCGACTATCTAAATTGACTAAAGCGCAAAGGAAATTTTGGCTTAGAAGAAATAGGGCAAAATGCCACAATTTTTGCACAGCTTATTGAGGTGTATCACATCTGTAAAAGACTTGAAGGAGATCAAAGATTGCTAAAGATTTATGTGATAAAGGTTTAACCATCAAATCAGGACTCGATCTTTGACATTATATTATTTTGATTTGATTCATGTTTTTAGTATATCAGATCCAGTTTTCTAGGATCTAGAAACTGTTTGCAAGGCTATAAAACTGAAGGTAGAGTAGGAACTAAAGGGGGGGGAAAGACAGTTTGAGGACTGTGGTTCAAATTTATGGACTCTTAGCCACTTCGTACTCAAGCTTCTCATGTTCTTGTCAAATTAATACAAGCTCTTTTGCAATTACATGTTCAGATCTACATTTTCCTTTCTGTTCTATGCTTGTACTTGGATGTTTCATTCACGTTTATTCTATTTACCTAATACTAGATAACTGTCATCCTATCTCTGTATTGATAATTAGAATTGCAAGTATATTCTCCTTGTTATGACTAGCCATTCATATATAAGTGTTTTATGTATGAATCTGCCAGCATAGTGAGAATTCTTCATCTTTTCACCTATATTGCAAACCCTCTGAACATTGATAGTTAGAAGCCTTGTTTATTTGGTTGAGTTTATGCATGTCTTGAGTGAATGAGGTCTTATTTAGTCATCTGACTTGATTCCATTTCCCATACATTATTAAACATTTAATTTACCAAGCTCATTCCCATTACAGTCAGGGAAAGACTCTTGGAGTGATAACAGGGTCTTCTGAATAGACAATAATTGAATAAAGTTTACCATTCTTTCTATAACCTCTTTTTGGGGAGGATTCAAGGAGTGAAAATTGGAGGAGTTTCAGAGAATACATTGAGTAATATTATCTATAGGATTAGAGTACTCCAAGAATTGAATAATTGCAGAAATTGAAGAAGTCTCAGGAAGCATTATTAGGTTCTATGTAATGATTGGTTGATGCTGATGATTTAATGTACAGTTTTATTATCTCTCATATATTCTTGGGTGGAAGGAAGGGGAAAGGATGGAGAGTTCAAATCTCTCTTTATATTGGAGGATTGTATATTCCTCTTGGAGGTTTATCCCTCCCTTTACATTTGGAAGTTGTAGCTACCTTTGGAAGTCATTACTTCCCTTGAATTATAACTATTGATTATTTCTCATATATTGTGCATGGTGTATTGTGGTGTATTGGTGTAACTCTTATACTATTGTTCATTTCTCATTGGATATAGTTGAATGGTTTAATTAAAAGTTGAAAAAGGTTTAAAATTGTACTTGATATTGATTCACCCCCCTCTCAGTATCAACAATTGGAATGAGAGCAGGTTACCTTCAGTACAATTTAACCACCAGAAGGAAGATCCTAAGAAGAAATGGAAGACAAAATTCCAAATGGGATTCCACCATTTGATGGAAGCAATTTTGAATACTGGAGTAATATAATGGAAACTTACTTGAAAGATCTTGCGGCAGATGTTTGGTTCTCATTTGCTTCAGGATATAATGCTTTGAAGAAACCAAAGACTGCAACTCAGAAGGAAGCAAAACGAAACAACAAATTGGCAATAGATACCATCATGGATGGATTGATAGATTCAGTGAAATCCAAGGTGGGATCATGTGCATCATCAAAAGAGATTTGGGACAAGCTACAAGACCTTTGTGTAAGGGAAGACACAGAAGAAGAAGAAGAAGAAGAAGAAGAAGAAGTTGAAGCAAATTACAACATCTCATATTTCAAAGAAGAAAATAGAGATCAGTTCTTTTTCTTTAATTGTGAAGGAGTAGGTCATGTTGAATTTGAATGTCCTCATCCAAGGATTGAAATAAATGACACTGAAGAAGAAAATTCCAATGAAGAAGAAGAAAATCATGAAGAAAAAGTTATTCAACAAGAAGATGAGAATCTTAAAAAAATGAAGCATGTTGAGATTGAAAATAGCAAGCTCAAAGACATGCAAAGAAAACTAAGAAGTGAATTGGTTAGTTGTGAAAATATAGTTGTAATCTTAAAGAAACAATTAGAAGACTTTGAGAAACTAAGAGAATAAACCATTTACTTGAAAACTCTACTCGAAGAAGAAAGAATAATAAGAGAAGTAAGGAATGTCCAAATGAAGAAGAAAGAAGAAGATTGTGAGAAACTTGAACAAGAAGTTGTCTCATTGAGGAAGAGCTTAAGAAACTTTGAAGTGCCAAAAGACTTAACACATCTTGGATGCATGGGTGAAACTTCATACAAAGAAGATGAAAATACCAACAAGAAGGTTGAAGAAAGAGCTACACAGACAGTTGATGAGAAGTGGACCAGGATACCAAAAAGAAGGAATGATTACAAAAGATATGAATATCCAAGAAGACCTCCTACCTTCAGGAATCAAAGAAGCTTCAATAAATATGAAGGAAACTACAGAAGAATAGATCATGAACCTGGATGGACTACATCACAAAGAAGCCCACTTACTCCAAGGTATCAAAATTTCTTTCTTGGTCACTGTTATACATGCAAAATTTTTGGACATAAGGCAATTAATTGCAGAATCAATGAAGGGAACACATATGCTAGAAACATGAATGGTGTAAATAGAAGATATGGAAATAATCATGGATTCATCAACATAAGTTATAATTCATTTTCCCTATTGATGGACAAAAATATTGCATGCTACAAATGTAATTATCTTGGTGACAAAGCACGAGATTGTAGATATATGAATGAAGATGTCCCTACGCCAACCACAGTATGGAGAAGGAAAGAGATTCCAAACAATGAAGATTGTCGAATAACATTGACCGCTGAAGAATGTAAAGAAGAAGATGAATGGTACATAGACAGTGGATGTTCTTCACACATGACCGGGGATCAAGACAAATTCATAAACTTGAAGAGAAAGGTTGGAAATGTTGCATTTGGAGATGATTCATCTGCCAAAATACTTGGAGAAGGTGTAGTAGAGCTTGGAAGAAGAAATGTAAAAGCAAAGAATGTTTTATTGGTTGAAGACTTGAATCATAATATACTCAGTGTTAGTAAAATGTGTGATCAAGGATACACTCTTACGTTTGATTCCCGAAAATGAAAAATAAGAGAAAATAACTCAGGAAGATTGGTTGCAACTGCAACAAGAAGATCGGAAAACATATACATCCTAGACATGAAGAAGAGAGAGAAGACATAAGCCACACAAAATTATTCTAAGGAATAAAATGTTCCAAAGACAAAAAATAAGGATGAAGTATTATTGAGTGCCACATGTTCAGGGGGAGCAACCCCAAAGAAGAGAGTTACATTTTTCCATTAAACTCAAGGGGAGTAGCCCTAAACTTTGCCATTGATGTCAAAGGGGGAGAGAAATTGGGATAATGATGATAGGGGGAGCATGAGTGTTGCCATTAATGACAAAGGGCGAGATTCTTAGAAGATTGGTTGTTGTCATTGATGTCAACCCTAGTCATGGGTTATGGACCATAAGATCGATAAAGATATTTGGACATGAAGGACAATGCACATGCATATACAACACCCATGAATGGATAGTATACATCATGTTGTTTTCGGTGGTATGTGACACGTCATGTGGATCCTCATGGTTGAGGAGAAAGGAATTTTTGAAGATGACAAAGTGAATTGAAGAAGGAAGTACATGTAGGCCCTGAAGATAATTAAAGAAAAGAATTACAAAATAAGAAACTGTTAGGTCAGCCCTAATGTTAAAATGAAGTGACATAAATGGTATAAATAAACATCATTATACATTGATTTTGATACAAGTCGAATTTAAGAGGAAATAAGAAGTAAAGAAGGCCAGATTTCAAGGGAGGATGAAGTCTTTTGGTGATGTGTTCTAAGGTATGTTATTTTCAGGTCATTTTACCATTTTTCCTATAATTGATTTTATATAATGGTTTAGATGGTGATATTGCTATGGTATTGAGAAGAGATATCAAGGTACCTTTGGTAAAAATTTCAGCTCTTGATTCGCTATAATTATGGAGATACACTCTGTGGAAGATAGGGTTTGTGACCAGTCCTAAAGCTAGTCAATAAAGAGGTGTTCCAGGTAAAGAAGTCATAACTTCTTCATACAAAATCTAAATGAAGTGGGACCACTTCCATTGGAAAGAGTAGAGAATTTTTTTTCTTATGTGCGAGTTTTAGAACCAGATGTTAAATATTGAGCGTGGGGCATGCTGTACAAGTTGGGACTTCTGAATAGACCATAATTGAATAAAGTCTACCATTCTTTCTATAACCTCTTTTTTGGGAGGATTCAGGGAGTGAAAATTGGAGGAGTTTCAGAGAATACATTGAGTAATATTATCTACACGATCAGAGTACTCCAAGAATTGAAGAATTACAGAAATTGAAAAAGTCTCAGGAAGCATTATTAGGTTCTATGTAATGATTGGTTGATGGTGATGATTTAATGTAAAGTTTTATTATCTCTCATATATTCTTGGGTGGAAGGAAGGGGAAAGGATGGAGATTTAATCTCTCTCTTGATATTGGAGAATTGTATCTTTCTCTTGGAGGTTTATCCCTCCCTTTACATTTGGAAGTTGTAGCTCCCTTTGGAAGTCATTACTTCCCTTGAACAATAACTATTGATTATTTGTCATATATTGTGCATGGTGTATTGTGGTGTATTGGTGTAACTCTTATACTATTGTTCATTGCTCATTGGATATAGTTGAATGGTTTAATTATAAGTTGAAAAAGGTTTTAAATTGTACTTGATATTGATTCACCCCCCTCTCAGTATCAACTTTATATAAACTATATTTCTCTCCCACAATAGTCCATTCCAAGTTTTGTAAAACATATGACAAAATCAAACAATCATTTTTCTTGGAGGGCATGAAGAAGTAAATGTGTGCCTTTTGTGGCAGAGTGTGACATTTTCCAATGACACAAGGAAGAGGTAGTGAAACTTGCATGTGAACTCCAACCTTTACCCATCTACCAACTATATGGATTGACATTTCTATGAAATTCATTGTGGGGTTACCATATTTTGGTAATAAATTTGTAATCATGGTTGTGGTTGATTACCTTTCCAAGAATGCTAATTTATGTTTTTTCCAACACCCCTTAAAGGCCTTTATGATTTCTCAAGTATTCATGGATAATACCTTTAAAATCCATAGAATTCTATAGTCAATTTTTATTTGTTTAGGATCTCAGGCATTTAATTGAATAGTACTACCTATCACCCCCAAACTGATGGTTAGAATAAAGTTGTCAACAAGTGCCTGGAAGAATATTTGAGGTTCTTTCCTTTAAAGATATAATCCCCATGGATACAATGTAAAATCCCTCTATACAAATGATTAACATGGTGAAACGGGTATGACTCCCTTGGAGGATATCTATGAGAAAATCCCCCCATCAATATTATAATATTTACGAAGAATCTCTAAGGTGTAGTAGGGCAAAAAAATTCTCACAAATTGAGTCGAAATTCTTTGCACTATCAAGGATAATCTAATAATGGCTCAAAATTGAACGAAAAATAAATTTGATTAACATTTTTATGAATGAAATTTTCATGAGGGATATCAGGTGTTACTTCATCTACAACATTACAAGAAGACCTCACTTAAAGAAAACCAACGCTAAAATATTTCTCCCATGTTTTATGGCCCTTTAACATCCTCAAATGTACTGGGTAGTGGATTACAAATTGTATCTTGATAGCCACCATAAAATTCATCCAACCTTTCATGTCTCTTTCTTAAAGAATGTGGTTATCTCTAATTCTTGTATTCAAACTTTCCTTCCAGAATTCAACGAACAAGATTCCATTCAGTTGCATCAAAAGACCATCCTTGACAAACAAGAGAGGTATCTCCACTAGAACACTATACAATAGGTATTGTTGTAATGGAAGAACAAATTGTTTGTCAGAAAGTTAGTTTAAAGGGGAAAATGAACTTTCAGTCGAAAATGAATAATTTTTGGCCAAAAATCAATGGTTCAGTCGAAAAGTGGAAAAGAGAAACATCTCTCGGTTGGAAAAAAATAGGGGGACACAACATTTTGGCACATAATGTGATGTTTCGACACAGAAACATATAAATTGTTTCGACTGAAATATTATTGTCACATTTGTACTGACACTCCCTCTGCATTTTCACTATTTTGGCTTTCTTGGAAAACATTTTCTCTATTTTTTAGTTTTTTGAGCAACGTTTTTTCTATTTTTCACTTTTTGGGGCAAAATTTTCCAAATTGAAGATTTTCTTCAACAATGTTGTTTTAAGTGGATGTTTTCATAAGAAAACTCTTCCTATATCAAAGAGTTTTTTTTTTAAGGTATCTTAAACAATTCATTTCAAAGTCTGTACTTTTTAAGAATAAATTTTGTCGTAAGGAAGTTTTTCTCAACCAAACTTTTTTTAAATCAATTGTTTTTTTAAATTTTGTTTAACATCAATTTTTTATCCAAAATTTATTTTAAAGAAACTTGGTTTATTGAGAAATTTTTTCCAACTTTTTTAAGATGTGATTTTTTTTTAAAACCTTTACAGATTGAATAACCATGGGCAACAAAAGGGAGGGGAAGATAAAATATTATCGCACTCGGGATGATACTCGTCGTATAGAATAGATGAAAGAGAACTATAGAAGAAATAAACATAAATGTGTAAATATTGAAGGAACAAGTGATGGTAATGTAATTATAGAATTGCATCTTGATGTACAAAAAGAAGAAATCGAACCATGTATGCATACATATTATAGATAATGTTTAGAATTCAAAAAAGTGTTGTCTAATATAACTGAATGTAAGGTGGAATTTATATTTTGAAAAAAATAGGTATAGATTTGTCTCATAGCATTGATCAAGTCGTTGAAGCCGAAAATGAAGCAGAAGTCCAACTATATATATATATATATATATATATATATATATATATATATA
>ML801766.1:4271-21226 GCA_009831015.1 Picea engelmannii
CCACAATTAAGCATGGGTTCTCTTACTCCACAAAGCGTCTTCCCGTGAGGGCTCTCACCATAAGGGGGCCACTTTGGAGTTCATCCATATTTAATTCTTATCAAAAATGACAAAACAATAATGAGTCATATTTACATCAAAAAATATTGGGTCCATTACCCAAACCTTTGTGCTACGGGGCTTTCTTCAAGGGTTGACATCAATGACAACCAACCTTAATCAACACAACTCATAATGAGGCTACAACCTCTATTTTGCAAGATCCTACTTGCTGAGAGCACCAACTCTCTAGATTATCTAGCACCCACTAGAAGGAAGCAGTGACTCCCTGGTTTCTCTAGCACCCACTAGAAGGAAGCACCAACTCCCTAAGAGTTCCAACACCAACTGGATGAAAGCACCAACTTCCTAAGAGTTCCAGCACCAACTAGATGGAAGCACCAACTTCTAGTTACACAGGCACCGACCTGTATATCAGAGAACCAATGTTCTCCCTTGCACCACCCTACCACCCTGGTTTCTTTGGCTGCAACCAGATGGAAGCTACAACTCCCTGTGTTCAAGCACCCACTTGAACCTTTGAGGACAACAATCCTCCCTAGCACCTCCCAACCACCCTGAAATATTAATCTTTGCTACTGAAACTTATTACAGTGATATAATGTTCATCAATGGCTTACCAATCTCATCACTATTCTGCTACATTGCCCTGCTCTATCTACCTCACTGTCTTCCTGCACACATGCCTTGCGCTTTCTGTTCTTCTGCCTTTTATGCTCTGTGCGCCATGTCCATTCAATGCACCATTCCTCTTCTGTGTATTTCAGCTGCTGCAAACTGCCTCATTCTACATGCCTAAATCACTCTCAACAACATCACTCATCTCTTCTTTGTTCTACATTCATTAGTCTCTGTGCACCTTGTGCATGCTATATGCACAATACTTCTGCATGCTCTTCCACCCCTCACCATTGTTCTCCACATCGGGATATTCACTGCCACTCCACATTTCCACCGCTTCACTCCCTCGAGCACCAACGCACTCTCTCTATTCTGCGTGTTCTCCTCGTGTCGATTCCTCTTCCTGATCATCATGGCAATTCCTCAGCTTCTCTGGAGGTTATAACCATGCGTTCATCATCATTGGGTGTTATGCTGAGATTCCTTAGCCTATCTAGCAGTCGAGACTCTTCGTCTTCTCTATCATAGTCGAGCTCATCCTCTCTATTGCAGTTACAGGCTTCAACACTCTTCCATCTGTCAATTGCCTCTATGAATAGTCTTCATTCCGTTGGCAGATGCCTTGAGACTCTTCAACTCCTCTGGCAATCACACTGAGGCCTCTTTGATTTTTCTGTGCAGAAACAATCAGTGGTTTCTGGCAGTTACACTATGAACCTCTTGAGCTTTATTCCTTTGGAACCTTTCACCTTTCCTTTCACATGTGGCCTCAGGCGGTGACCACACGCCTGTTCAAAAGGTGCTTTCGCGATTCACATTTCGACAATTCCTGTTGTGAGGCATCTCAACTCTCCAAGCCGTGATCTCCAAAATGGAGATTAGCTTCATGCTCGCTCCTCCCTTGAGCCTTCGTTGATGTGACCATAGGTTATGACCAGGGGCCAATTTTGAACACGCATTTTGCATTTCATGTTTCGTGGAATCTGTGAAGAGTCGTCTCGACTCTCCATGTCCCAAACTCCGAAATGGAGCTTGTCTCTTCGAGCTCTTCTCTACAGCTCTTTGACAATGTGACCACCGACAATGACCAAGAGCTTATCCATAAAGCGCTTTCGCAATTTCGCATTTCGACATTCCTATGATGAAGGGTCTCAACACTCCAAGTCGCGATCACTGAAATGGAGCTTGGTTGCACTAGCTCCTTTCTCCATCTTCCACAGATGTGACCACTGGCTGTGACCACAACCTTATTCAAAAATGCATTTTGATGTTTCAACATTTATGTGATGAAGTGTTTCAACACTCCAAGTCATGAACCCCGAAATGATCTGAAGGTATTTCGACGTTTCGCATTTCGGCGTTTCGTCATTCCTGTGATGAAGTGTTTCGACACTCCAAGTCATGAACCCCGAAATGATCTGAAGGTATTTTGGCGTTTCGCATTTCGACATTTCTGTGATGAAGTGTTTCGACACTCCAAGTCACAAACCTAGAAATGATCTGAAGGTATTTCGGTGTTTCACATTTTGGCGTTTTGGCATTTCTATGATGAATTGTTTCGACACTGCAAGTCACGAACCCCAAAATGATCTGAAAGTATTTCAACGTTTTTCATTTTGTGATTTCATCATTCTTGTCGTGAGTGTCCTTGACACCTCCAACTCCCGGTATCTGAAACTCCGAAATGGAGTTAGATCAATGGTCCATGATCTCCCTTTGATCAACAACTCAGATTAAATCGTGGTTTCACATTTTGCAATTTCGAGAGGTTAGGGCACCTCCTTGCTTTGACTTTCTAGTCAGTGAAATGTTGATCTGTTACCACGTGTCCTACCCGAAGATGGACGGTCCTCCTGCTTTTGGGATTTTGTAAGCCCTATTCTCCTAGCACTTTAAAGAACGTCCAGGTTCTCCTGGATCCAACGATGGTTGGACCCTGCGCTCAGATCTAACGCCCGAGATCTTTCCTCCATCTTTGCACTCCTCCCGTCTGGATTCAGATTTGACGGTCATCGGGAATTTTGAATGGGATCCAACGATCACTGTTTCTCTTCATTGTTACGCTTATGATATTTTCATGCCATCATCGCTGCTGATATTCCTCGCCTGCCTGTTTTCCATTGTTGTCTCCCAACTGTAAACCTGCCAATGTCGCTACTATTCTTTCCTGTAACCATACCTTCGTCGTTGTTGTTCTTGCCATCAATAACTGTAAGCATGCTATCATTGCTACTGTTATTTCCTATAGACATGCCATCGTTGCTGTTGTTCTTGCCATCAATGACAAGCACGCTCTTCTTGTAAACATGCCAACAATCTCCCCCTTTGGCATTGATGGCAACCCTGAACGACTGCGCTAATCTGTTTGGACATCCAACTGTAGCATCTGGTCTGGACCACTCCTTTTCTCCCCCTTTGACATCAATGTCAAAGAAAACATGCTCCCCCCAAGCTGTTGCAGTATGTTTAAGAGGTATCAGGTATTCAACCAACACAATCTCCCCTTGACATGATGGATTTTCTTATTTGAGTCTTGCAGAATATTTGTATCTAAACTAGAGTCTTCTCCTTCTGATTCTTGGACCTGTTCATCTTCAACTTCCACTGTATCCTCTATAGAATACTCAATATTGCTCACCTCTGTTACTGGGACTCCTTCATCAACCTTTTCTTGTCATAACTGGATGACTCCCCCTGTCACTGTTATCTCTCTGCTTCTGACTATTTTCCCCCTTTTTTCCTAAAAGGTTAGCTTTCCTTGACAAGGTATTTCCTCTTGTTATCTTTACAGGATGTCATGTATATCATTTTGTAAAACAAAATGCTGTTGTTGAAGATGCTGCTGTCCTATTGACACACTGCGTAATTGTAGCTCGTACTTTTCAAACAACCCTTGGATCTCCCCATTGATTCTCATCGATATCTATTACTGCAATTTCATTTTTCTTCCATGATGCATACAATCCAAGGCTTTTATGACCATATTCAATCAGAAGAAAAAACCGCTACAACCACTCTCATACCTGCTTTTCTTTTTCACAGACGAAGGACCTGTATCAGGTTTCTTAGGAGTACTGATTTCTTCCTTGTTGTATGCAATACCAGATTTGTCATTTGGTGATCTCTGACTATCCAAGAGCTTATCCAGGGTCATGGATCTATTTAAGAACTTGCTTTGGGTGTTTGACTTCTCAACCTTCAAAACTTCAGCTTCCATCTTATGACATGATTCTTCTTCTACTTCTTCCATGGGATAGATGCTAACTGAACATTCTTTTATTGTATCTGTGTCTTCTTCTTTACTTGTAGGGGAGGATTCAATATCAACATCATTAATTGTCCTTATGCCTTTATTCACCACTTGTCCTGAGTTTACATTTACCTTACACTCTTCGGACGTGAACACCTCTTCACTACCTCTGTCACACTTTTGACTTGTACTGAGCAAATTATGTTTTAGATCATCCACAAGAAGAACGTATTGGGCATCTCCTTTGTCATTACTCAAACTCACCATCCCTCTATCCATTTCAGAATATGCTGCAAGTGTTCGGCTCAAGTATTGCTGTAAATGAGAATGTCATCCAGATACACCACTACAAAAGTATTGGTGAATGGTCATAGGATATCATCCATCATCCTCATGAAAGTGGCTGGAGGATTTGTCAAACCAAAGGGCATGACCAACCATTCAAAAAGGCCTTCCTTTGACTTGAAGGTGGTCTTATATACATCTGTATGTTCTATTGGGACCTAGTGGTAGCCAGACTTTAGATCAATCTTACTGAAGTATTTTCCCCTCGCGAGTTTATAAAGGAGGTCGTCAATTCGGGAATCGGGTACTGGTTTCTGACTGTGATTTTATTCAGAGCCCGGTAATCAATGCAGAGTCGCCAGGTTCCATCTTTCTTCTGTACGACCATGATTTTGCTCCCGCAAGGTGATGAGATGGGACGATTGTTCCCCTTGTGGAGCAGTTCTTGGATCTATCTCTTGATCTCCTCATTCTCTAATAGAGAGCGACGATAGACTGGTCCATTGGGAAACGACGTTCCAGGGGTCAAATCGATGGGGTGCTTGGCTTGGCAGTGTAGAGGTACCCTAGTAGGTGAGGAGAAGATATATGAGTATTCTTCCACAACCTTATCTACTTGCTTCTGCTGTGTGGAGAGGTCGACCGCAAAGACCTTGGACGTGGCTATGATCTTTCACTCATTCTGAGAGTGAATCATGAAGAAGACAAACTTCCCCATCTGAGAGATGGTATTTTTGCATTGCTTAGGAGAGATCAAGGAAATAGTACTAGGTGGGATTGCATCGGGTATCCTATACAATTTCCTGTTCAAAGTTATAATAACACTACAAGGCCTAGACTCATATACAACATGATGTTTCCATAAATAAGGTTGGCTCAAAAGATCATCACAAACTTCGAGAGGAGAAACATCACACAATACCTCGTCTTTGAAGGGCTTGATGCCTTAGGACAATCGACACTGTTGGCTGTCGCGGAGATCGCTTCCTTGGCGGAGCCATCCAATGGTGTAGGGTTGTGGGTGCAGCGTTGTCGGCAGGGCCAACTGCTTGATGAGCTCTATTGAGATGAGGTTCTTTTGGCTATTGCTATCAATGATGAAGTGAAGTGGGGTGCCTTTTACCCACATCTGTGAATGGAAGAGGCACTCTCCTTCTTTTGGCTCGTCTGGTTCACTAGATTGGAGCTTGGTGGTAGCAACAGTGGCACTGGGTTCCACATCAATGATCCATCTTCCCCTTTCTAGTTTTGACTCAGAGTCAAAACCCACATCTGATTCAGAGGCTTTCACTTCGACCACTAGCGATTTCTTTGAGCGACAGTCAATAGTGTTATGCCAAGGGCTCTTATGGAAGTCGCACCACTTCCTGGTGTCTTTATTTGTCTTTCCGATGTCCTTCTTTGCTTGCGGCTTGGACTGGTTGTCCTGATACTGTCCATATTTTCCCTGTCCTTTGTTCTGTGGATTGGGGCCACCCTTTCCTGGCTTTTGTTGTGAGGGGTTCCCAGGCCCAAATTTCCACGTCTTTTGTTTGAGCTACTGCTCGATTTTGACAGCCTATCGGTAGGCTGCACCCAAGGACGAGATGTCCATAAATTCCATTTGGGTCTGGATGTATCTATGTAGATCACCTTGATACTTGAGCACCATATGTCATTCTAAATATTTGATACCCATCTTGGTGTGCAAGGTATGGAAGATATTTGTGAAATCTGGCACTGCTTGGTCTCTTCTTGCCGTAGTGTGGTCCATTTGGTATACAAGTCATCATAACTTCCGACAGGGTAGTATTGTTCCTTAATAGAATCCATGAAGGATTCCTAGGTGGTCGTGACTATAAATAATGAGGGTTCCCATGTTCCTTTTGCTCACAGAAAGTTTCCCACCAATCTTTGACATGGGGAACAACTTTGAGGAGCGCAAAAGTAATCTTTTCTCTATTCGAAAAGTTATGGATAGAAAAATACCCTTCTAGTAGATTCAACCACTTGTCTACAACATCTGTGTCTATCGGACCTTCAAATATAGGAATATCGAAGTTTATTTGTACCTTGAAGGGGGTGGCACCTTCGCTTGAAGAAGATGCGTCGCCTGTTGGTAGCCACCGAAGGATTTGCATGAAACTATCCATCATTTTGTTCCTCTGTTGCATGAGGGATTCCTCAAGAAATATTTTGAAAGGATCTCATGTCCTATCATCTTTATTTTCTCCTGCCATGAGAGGTTGCTTGGGCACGTGAGAGATTTTTTCCTCAAGAGAAACAAGCTCGAGACCCAACTCTTTGTACTCCGACCTTGTTGGGGACATGCATTAAGATGACAAGGAGAAGACCGCTCTGATAATCCAGATTTTATGAGCAGAAAAAAATGACTACAGATTATTAACAGGTTCTTAACACAAAATAACAGAGATACACAAATTTCTATTCAATAAGGAAATAAGCTGAAACTGTAAAATGCAGCGAAAAACAAGCTTGCTGGAATGGTGGCGACTTATCTCTCAGAAGAGATGTGACGGTTGCGCTCATTCACAAGAAGATGATTACAATGAGGCTCTGAAGGCCTTTTTATAATAAACAGGAATGCCAAAAACTCTAGACGTCCAAAAACCTAACCCTAGGAGATGAAGCTCCAAAATTCATGTGGGCTCCGTTTGGATAAGTTAGTACATCAACTTCTTAGGGTCGTAACTTTTGCATACAATCTCCGTTTTAGGCACATGATAGCATGTTGGAAAGGTATCGTCTAAGAGATTCATTTTGGGGGAAAAATCTATGAAATTTTTATGTTTCACCCTATTTTCCCAAAAAATGCCATTTAGGGCCTCAAAATGACTCCGAAAGTTTCAGGACCCGAAAAACTGCTAAAAATAGTAAATTACCAAAATTGCTAGAAAACGTTTTTGAGCTAGTTGGAAAAGGTGGGTGGCCACCGATATACACCTAGATCCGGATCAATCCTCCCCACCGAGAAGCTTTTGGACCACCGAATTTTTTTATATAGAAAGTAAGTGAGGATACCATATCCTTTGTCCAATATCCATCCATTGTGCTCTGATAATGAACATTTGAATCATCAAAACAAGTTGTCCAATAAAGATGAAAACTTCCATAACATTGTTGACATAAACAATCATTCTCTTACTTTCAAAAATATTTGTATTAATTGTTGCAACTACTAACAATACACAAAAGACTAATAGTAAAAATGAATACATAGTTGCTAATGAAAATGAATCAATAATATGCTTGCTCTTCTTAACAAGAACATCACTAACCAATGGATCTATTTCACTCTCAACCATGGGTTGTAAACTTGTATCCTTGGTGCTTGCATGCGACAGAATCTCATGTTCTAATTCTTGTGAATCTTGAAACACTTTATCATACTTAGTAATAAACCTAAATATTTCATTGTTATGTTTAAGATCACAATCTTCCTCAACTTTTATAAACATGAGTGATATATTCTTTCTTGCATTTACTAGGCTTTTCATTTTTCTTGTATTCATTAGAGAAGTGTCATTCTTCATATGATGAGATCATACAATATATTCAATTCCATCCTTTGTAAAACAATATTTGTTTTCCACCCTATAGAAGATAGCCTTTCTGTCGGACAAATAAACGATTCTCAAAAGAATTCCTCAAATATCAAGTGGTATGACATCCAATTCTACCTCATCAATGAACTTAGAGGTAATTTCAAATTCGAGCTTACATTGTTTGGTTACTTGTAGTTTAGCATTATCACATATCAATCCTAAAGGATATGGCTACAAATGTGGCTTAGTTTCAAGTCCCAATATTTTATCAACCTCTTCAGAAATGAGATTTTCTTGTGAACCACTATCAACAAGTGTATCAGTATTTGTATGCTTTGAGATGATTTTGATATGAAACAACTCATTTCGTTTCCTTTCATCATGCTCAATCTTAGAAGCTAAAGCATGAGTAGAAGTGCTAGAACGAGCAACATAAGATACACCTTGTATTCCCATGGCTACGACTATGGATTCATCATCTAAATCTGATCCCAAATCCTATTGGATTATAGCCATGGTCTTCATATCACCTTTCTGATTTCAGAACATTTTTTCCTTTAATTCTTGATGAAGTTTCAAACACTTATCATTATCACGTCCTTCCTTCTTGCAATAGCAACATGAAGGCTTCTCACCTTCCTTCTTCACCGTGGCTATCCATTTCAATTTCTCCCTTCCTTTGGTATTTCCTTCCTTTGACTGAACCAAATCCTCTAAGAAACTATCATGAATATTCCTTCCACCTTACTCAATCTAAGTTGCTTGTACACAAACTTCATCAAAATTACTCGGATTAAACATAAGAATAATATACTTCAAATGAACATGTAACCCGCCATTATACTTTAAAAGAGTTTATTTTGTATAAAGAGGAATTCCCAATATTAGTGCCCTTTTTCTAAAATCCTAAGTATATTCCTGTACACTTTGTCATTTATTTTTCATTAATGTTTTCCAATCCATTATTGCTTGTTGTATATAACCTAATGTATAAGATTGCTTCTTTATTGCTTTTGTAAATTCATACCAATAAGAAATCATTTTACCTCTTCAAAGAAGATCTTATTGAGTTTGAATCTCCAACCAGATCAAAATTGTGCCTCCCAGTCAAAGAGTGGCTAGTTGGATCTTTGCATTGTGTTACACATTATTTTGGTCACTCTGGTGATGTCTCTACAACTATGTGTTTAGACTCTCATAAGGATCTTTTGCCTGAGAAAAGTGACTATTGTCTTCTTCCATAAAACATATTTTTAAGATGAGTTTACAGGCCACCTATATGATAGGGTGCGAGAAACCTTGATTCTCCCAGGCAACCCTATACTTGGAGTGTGAGATGTTTGTAGTTTGCTCTATAGGTAGGGTGCGAACCTGTTTCAAAGCTTGAAAGGAAGAGGAAGTTACGAAGGTTCTAGAAGAGGATCTTCTAGAAAATGAGTTGGCATTCACATGGTTGGCATCCTACTGACTTCTTAGATTTAGTGGGATCATCCTCATCATTTTAACCATCTCTCCTTCTCCTATATAATGAAAGGTTTCTCAAGGAAGAGGTTAAGCAAGATTGAATAGAGAATTGATGAAAGAATAGATTCAAAATTGTGTGAGGAATCCTGTTTGAATTGATGCTTGAGGCCTCCATTTGTCTATCAAGCTACACTGAATCATCTTCATGCAAGTGTGGAGAAAGTGTGTGTGTTGGAATGAAGGGCCATCGAAATGAAGCTTGAGAAATCAAGGCAATCTGGTTGTATCTTCTACTTTCATTTAATACAAATATAGTGGCATGTCCCTTTCCCATAAAATCACTCTTATTTTATTACATGACTCCTTGATCACATGTTTAGGTTTTCATTGAATATATTATTGTTTCTTTCACCTTGGTCGATTTGTGTCATTGTAGATATGATATCTCAAGAATACCAAAGCAAAGCAGGGACAACAGAGACATAAGGAAGCGATACCCAAAGGTATGTCATTTATTCCTTCCTTAATGATAAATTCAATGATTGTGACTTAGGGGAAGTGTCATGTCCTGTCCTTTTTTTTTCTAGATCTAGGTGGATCTAGGGAGATCTGTTAATGTCCACATATACCGATTTATCCGATAACACATTGTCATCAACAATTTTCTAAATCCTGCAATAAACTTCAAGTTGCTTGATCTAGTTATCCAACTTTTCTGCATTAAGTTCACCATCATAAATTGGCAAATCAAACTTGACATCAAGTTTCAATAGATGCAAATCAGATGAGGTTTTCTTAGAATGATCCTCGAAAGAAGAAATCCCACTCGAACTAGAAGAAGAGGATGGAGAGGATGGAGGAATCTGAGGAGGGTCACCACCACCTCCTTCTCCTTCAACTTTTACAGATGAACCACCTTCCTCATGCTTCTTTCATTCATGATACAAATCTTCCACCATATCTTTCATTGTCATGAATGCTTCAAGAAATCCACCTTAGAACCAAAAGGATTTCCTTCTTTTGGCGACGCCATTTCTCATCTTCAAAATACACATCCAATTTATGGATTAGCTTCTTCAAGTGATCCTTCACCATGCTTGAACTTGATCCTAGTTAACATTCACCCTTGTAAACCCTATCAAACCTTCTCTGATACCAAACTTGATTTGAAAATTACTGATTGATTTGCAAATAATTGTTAAGAGTGAATTGTATTAACTTAAATATTAAGATTAAATGAATTCTTGAAAGATTGAAATTCAATAAATAAAGAGCAATAACAAAGACAAATAGACACAAGTTGATAACAGAGTTCACCCATTTTGGGCTACATCTTCAGGTCCGCTTTCAATGAGCAATCGATCCATTAAAAGATGAAAACATTCACATCAAGTTCTTATTCAACCCATGCAAACTCCAACCTACAACAAAATTGTCTTTGGACTCTCTAGGAAGATTGCAAAATGGTTGGGAACAAATTCCCCCTCTCTTCCTATACTAAAAAAGGCTTAAAAATTCCTTTTCTTCAACTTATACAGAAAAAATAGGCCATACAATTAAATGGTATTGAATCCTTTCAACACACACACACACATACACACACACACACACACACACACTTGACAAAATGGTGAAAGTGCTCTAGTTATATAATGGGAGGTGAAGGGGTCAAACTCGTGGCCGTTCTGAATTTTCGAATATGACAATATTACAATTTAAATGTAATAATGCCCATATGTCATAACAAGCATTGGGTTTGGCGGATTGGTTGAGTTGCTATGTTTGTTAGGCAAAGGTTGCAAGGTCAAGCCTGCGGATCATCCACTTTTGGACATATGGATAAACATAAAATTTAAATAATTTTTCTTCGATTTTAGTTACAACAAATGGTTGTTGTCATAACGAAAAAGTGCTTGGTTTGGTTCCGATGAGGTCAAAAGTTCAATTCACCTGCTCGATCATTCTGTGGTCAAGAAGACCCTTTTGGAAAAATTGTGGTTGCCACGTGGAGGCCTTTGAATGGTTCATGTAGCAGCCTCGAAACCTATACAGTCAGGCTACCATGTCTTCCACCATGTCAACACCACATAATCTTGCTACGTTAGCACCATGTCAACATCTTTATAGCGTAGTCAGCATGCCACATCAACATTTGTACAACCCAGTCAACATGCCACATCAACATATCTATTGCCACCTCTTATGTTCATACTACCACATGTCATGTTCGTACTACCAGGTCAACACCTACATCAACTGTCATACTACCACATGTTAGGCCCCAATGATGCCACGTGTCAACCTTGTCATCTTTTTTGTTTGTTTGGCCAAAAAATTCAAAACGCCATAACTTTCTCATACGATTTCCATTTGATCCCTTTCAAGTTGCATTGGAAAGATCTCAACGAACTCCTCGACATGGAGACCTTTTCTAAAAAATTTGAGAACATTAATTTTTATTAGTAAAAATGTCCATCTAGATCACTTACTAACAACATCTCAAAGCTTTGACCAATAGAAGTACTTCTTTAGTACTACCACTATCTTCTCCAGGCCAAAGTGTCTTGCCACCCAATTGTAGTGGGATTCCCAATTCAGCTTTGCATGCTCACTTGAAGGAACATAGAGATGACCCAAATGGAATAAAAATCCATCTTGAAGATGAAAGTCGACAACAATTGCGCCTATTCCCAACATTCGATAGGTCATAGAGAAGTTGAGATCATTTTCATAGAGTTGGGGCCACCCAGAGGTTTCATGCCCACAAGAGTCAAGAACCATAGTTAGTGTTGCAACTAGAGGTCAACTGAGGCAATAAGCAACACGATTGGTACTCCCTTTCTTATACTTAATGTTGAGGTGAAACTGCTGCAAGTATGTGGACCACTTTTGATGGCAGTCATTCTGTAATTTTTCTTGTGTCTACATGAATTGTAGAGGCTTCTGATCTGTATGGATGACTGTCTCCTTCCCTAGAATGTAATGCTTCCATTGGTGGTAAGCTTGTACCATGGAATACATCTCTTTGTCATAGGTGGGGTACTTACAAACATTATCTAAGAGTGTCTCACTATGATAGGCCATGGGATGACCATGCTGAGTGAGAATGACACCAACATTGTAGTAAGAAGCATATGTCTCAATCTCAAAAGGTTGTTGCAGATCAGGTTAGGTGAGCATCAAAGCTAAGAATAGATGATGTTTTAGATCATCAAATGCTTTCTGTTGTGACCTGAACCACACAAATTGGGCTTTGAAATCACCCTTGGTCACGTTGCTAAGGGGCCATGCAATATGAGAGAACCCCAACATGAATTTGTGATAGACATTGGCAAGGCCCAAGAAGCTTTGAAGCTTGATTAGTGTTGTTGGGGCTGGCCAATCATGAATGACTTGGATTTTGGTTGGATCTACATGCACACCATGATCATCTACAATGTATATGAGGTATTGGACCCTGTTCATGCTGAAGGAGCATTTTCTAAGTTAGCATATGACTTGTGTTGTCGCGGGGTGTGTAGGACCCGTTGAATGTGCTACAAGTGTTATTCCCAACTCCTTTTGAAGATGAGTATGTAATTCATATATATAACCACAAAGGAATCTGTGAAAGGATGGAATATGTCATCCATCAACCTCACGAAAGTTGTTGGGGAATTTTTCAAGCCAAAGGGCATGACTAGGCACTCGAAAATACCTTCTTTAGACTTGAAAGCAGTATTCCATACATCAACCGATTCTCTTGGGACCTAGTGGTAGTCGAAATTCACACCAATCTTACTAAATTACTTGGCTCCCTTGAGTTGATCGAGAAGGTTGTCAATTCGAGGAATTAGGTATCGGTTCCTAATTGTGATTTTGTTCAGATCTCTGTAATCAATACATAGTCGTCAGGTCCCCTCTTTCTTCTACAAAAGCACAATTGGGGTTCCGCAAGGTGAGGAGCTTGGTCGAATGTTCCCTTTTTGGAGTATCTCTTGAATCTGGTGCTTGATTTCCTCATTTTTCATAAGGGAGTGTTGATATACCATCTTATTAGGTAAATGTGTGTTAGGGGTTAGATCGATTGAATGCTTAACTTGACCATGTAGAGGCACCCCAACAGTTAAGGTGAATATGTCTCGATATTCTTCAATGAATTTGTCCATTTTCTTCTACTACGTAGAGAATCCCTATGTGGAGGCCATGGATATGGTCATGACCTTCTATTCACGTTGAGAGAAAATCATGAAGAGGAAAATTTTTCGAGTTTGGGAGACCTTCTGAATCTCCTTAGCAGTTAAGTATCGAAGACGTGAATACACAATCACACATAAATTTCCAAGAGAAATATATAAAAAATTCCCACTTTATTATTAGGAAAAACCTTGAGGTAGGGAAACACCATACAATAGATCCTATTATGGAAGGGATCCTCTCTTGTTTAGTTGCATCTTCGAGGGGGAAACCACTTATTTAGATACACGCTCCAAATACACTACTTTTTTCTTCTTGACTTCCCATTACATTGCTTGAACCCCTTTATATCATGCTACCAACCATCTAAGAACATTCTAGAGGAGGAACCTTCTGGAAGCGAAACCTTCTAGTAATTCCTCTTACATTTATTATGTTCACACTAATATATCTAACTACCATAGTGGGCCTTATTTAATAATATAGTGGACCTAATCCACTATTATCACTATGGGCCCTTCACTACCCNNNATTACCTGTCTAGCTACACTATATTCCATCCCCCATATGTGTAGATTTTAACCTTGTACAATATTTACTGCAAACATATTTTCAGTAAAAGAACATAAAAGATACAATGGAAAATACAACCATTACATAGAGATTTTTCCCCTGGAAACCTAAATCGGGAAAACCAACATATTCTATATTCATTCATGGTGATACATTGTTTACAATACAATATACATATAGGATCCAACGACATCCAAAACCCTAACCCAATGACCTGGATTAGTCAACAACCCTAATTCTTTAACCGGAAATAGAAAACCATCGACAAAGAAACCATGTGCCAAAAAACCACCTAAATATGTGACACTACTACTCGTGCAAAGAATATAACACATACCCAACATTCTCCCACTTGTTGTTTTCTTTGCATACAGGGAGTTACATGGTTACATAGTCAACAATCTAGGGCAACAATTCCCATGGATCCTCTACACCACGAGAACTTCTCAGTGCTCATAGATTTTTTTAATGAATCCACAACATTCTTCAAAGTGTCCACCTTCATCAAAAATACTTTCTTTTCTTCAATCATGTCTTTCACAAAGCGATATTGAATATCAATCTGCTTTGTCTTTGAATGATAAGCTGGGTTCTTCACCAGAAAAATTGCACTCTGACTATCACAATATATCCTTACAACTTGCTGTACCAACCCAATACCTGAACACAATCTTTGTAACCATACTGATCCCTTACTTGCATGAGTGGCTGCCATGTATTCAAATTCTGTAGTTGAAAGTGCCACTACAACCTATCTTTTTCTCATCCAACTTATTGCTCCTCCAAACAGGTTAAACACATACCCACTTATAGATCTCCTACGATTCAGATCTCTAAACCAGTCTCCATCCACAAAGCCATGTATATCCACCACTCTATCCAATCTCGGTCTTCCTCCATAGCACAATCCATAGCTAGCAGTGCCATGCAAATACCTAACAACCCTTTTTATTGTTGTCCAATGCTCCTTCCCTGGTTTTCACATATACCTGCTAAAAAATCCCACTGCTTGTGCAATGTCCGGTCTAGTACAGACCATTGCATACATCAAACATCCAACTGCACTTGCATATGGAACATGAGACATGTCCTCCTCCTCTTACTGTGTCTTGGGACACTGATCCACACATAAATTTACCCCAACATGAATAGGAACTGTTGTTCCTGAGTCTGTACTTAAGGCTCAAAAGTACAGTGTCAAGGCATCCGAAAGTATGAAAGGTCGATAAAGGATTATACTAACCTTCGGTATGGGAAACTTAATGAAGGTTTCTACGTTCTCGCTGCCTAGCTTCCCACTGTTCCTGAGTAGCAATATCTTGTTCAATGGCTGCCCATGAACGTTCCAATTCCTCCCGGGTGTTCGCAGTTCTAAGGATGGTGTCAAAGAGATTTAAAGCGATATGTATTTGATTAGATAGTCCAGGTTGAATGTTAGGTTGAGTTGCTGCAGGGTTAGCCATTGAGGAACAGTACCAGTGTGGAAATGATTTTTAAAAAGAGATTTTATTTTCTGTTTCGATTCAGACAAAGTAAAGAGAAACTTTTGCATGAAAAACGAAATAAGAATGCAAATTGAAGGCCCTTTCCTGTAACTGTATTGTTTTTGGTAAAAATAACGCGAGATGGGAGAAAAACATTTATCTATAGATAACGCAAAGTTCCTGTTAGTGGAAAACTCACGTATACACAGAAGAAGAAATTGACATGAACATAATTGACATAGTGTAAATAAACATAAAATTCTGTAAATGTAAATTGGTCTTACACCCGCTGATAGCTCGTGCAGAGGAAAGACAAGAGACAATTATAGCAAAGATGAAATCCCTTCACTATAGTAGTGGTCGTACTAAATTATAGTGACACACATCAATTATGTAGAGCAAAATGAAAATAAACAAAAAACATAACGAAACAAACTTGCAACACAGTCGTGACAGAATCGAGAATCTTCAAATTTGCTTGTATTAACTTCCTTCATGCAAAAATTCTCTTACAATCGATCTCCAAAAAGTTCCCTTTATCTCTTCTTTTTGTGATCTATTTATACAAAATTTGCCTCTCGGTTCAGAAGAGCGAAATTACTCCATATGTCCGAATCCATTTTCAAAAAGGTGCCAGGTGCTTGTTTTTGCTTAGATTTAATGTATATGATACATTTGTCCAAAAAATGAAATACAAGCTGTGAAGGTTTTGCTTGAAAGCTGAGGGGAGCGAAACCACTCCATTTTACCTACTCCATCTTCAAGAAGTGCCAGGTGCTTGTCCTCGCATGGATTCAGTGTACATGATACACTTGTCTACAAACTGGGACACAAGCTGTGAAGGCTCGGCCTGACAACGGGCTTCGGCAAGATAGCACTCTCAGGCCAACTGTGGAAGTTTATCATCTATTTGTATATTAACGAGTTCAAGGGCGCCAAGTTGTGCACCAGGTTGAATCAAATGTTTGTAGATTTGAGCCGGGTCTACCTTGTCCATCTTAGAGATTTCTGCCGAATTTCTCTCATTCTCTTCTTTTATGTCGAGAGAAATCCGATCTATATTTATCTGCCTTAGCGCCTCTGTGTCACCTCCAATCTCTATCCCTAACTGCTCACCATTTATGTTATTGACGGCCTCTTCTAATGAATTTGTCACTTTTTGAGCCTGCTCCTTGCTTAGAGTAATATCATGTTCCCAATTTTTTAACAAGATATTACCCCTGGTTTGTTCAGCAATGGTGAGCCCGGGAGACCCTGTTGAAAACCTATTGTTGGTGGCGATTACCGCTTCTTGGAAAGCGATTCGAGCAGCTTCTGCGTTTCTCTCTTTGTTAATCAGATTCTCAGAGATCCGATGTACTAACAAGCAGTCTTCTCGAATCTCTCCTATTTTGCTTAGCAGACTCTGTTGAGCAGAGGAGATCCTGCTCCGAATCTCGATCGCTCGGGATTTAACAATCTCGATGTCGATCGCCTTGCTTTCTGCGACATCTAACT
>ML801766.1:48880-76589 GCA_009831015.1 Picea engelmannii
ATTGGTTTGAGTTATCTCTTGAACATTGTATAAGCTATTTATGATAAGGAAGTTTTTGCTGGGTTTTCTTCCCCTAGAGGGTTTCCAAGGATAAATGATGTGTCTCTTGTGAATGTGTATTTCTCAGTGATATTGTTCTTATGATGCTCTTATCTATTGAAATGCAAAGAACTATAATAATGGCATAAACATTAACACTTGCAAGTTAACCCCAAATTTATGGTTAGTGGTGCTCCGAGTTACTTTGTGTTTTTATTGATATCCTTTTACAAAAAACCTTCAATGCCGATCGATTTTATCATACAGTGCGGACGTGGAACAACTGGATCAGGATACGTAGCACTGAGGACCGGTGACTTAGCTTGTGGGTAATGGTTGGGCTCAGGACTTTGTGCAAGTTGTGTGCTCTAAGATAAACCTGGGACTTCTGATGTCGAAAAGGTATCGGGGATCGATGTTCGGAGATAAACCTATCGCGTAGTTTCCTTTGGGTTAACGTCCTCAAAAACTCCCGATGCCGGAATATTTCAGAAGTCGGTGATCAGAGAAAAATTCAGCGTGGTCCGAATGTCTATGGCGACTTGATCTTCTCTGATTTTTCTAAGCACATCGGGTATCTGCTATCGACGATATCATTTCCTCCTTCGTTAAAATTTACTCTCCTCTCCTTTTACCGATGCCGAAGGGGATCGATCATCAACGATATCTTTGTATGAAGATCATCGTGGAAGAAAACTTCCTTCTATCGATGTCGGTGAAGATCGACGCTCGACGACTGCAGTTTCTTTGAATGATTTTCCTTCATCTTTAATTCTTTTTGGTGCTGAATTTTTGAGCGCGTTGGGGAAAGTGTAATGGTTGTTGCTTTGTTAAGTGTTTAGTCTTTTTTTTTTTTTTTTATGACTGGCGGAATCGGCAACTGGGCCGGTCTCGTACTCGCGTGACATGGGGTCGATTCCGACCGCTACCACTATAACCTCCAGGTTCCATACGTATGCCCCTTCCGAAGGCACGGGTAAGTCAGGGGGATTTGAACTTGGAACCTCATCGAACATAACACTTCATATCACGACACTTACCAATTGAGCTGCCCCCCGGGGGCTAAGTGTTTAGTCTTTTTAATTCATGGGTTTTCATAGACTTAAGAAAATTTTGGAAGACTTAATGAGAGTAAAAAATGATAAGCAAAGGCAACATTGTTTTCATTTTGAAGTCGAATTAGACAGTGAAAAATATCAAGTGGTACCCAAAAAGTAAAAGATCATGTGAATTGTATTTTCTTTGTTGCTACATTGAAATAAATAGAACAACATTTATTTTTTTACATGTCTTTCTACATACTAACTTACTTTCATGTCCATTGTATTTTCAGCGTTGCTACATTGAAAGAAACAGATTAGTTGGACATGAAGATGAATTCTTATATTCCACAACAAAGGGGGCTGAAGTACAATCTTCGAAAAGGTATACCAACTGTGATAGTAAATCAAACACACAAAACGAGTGGGTGCATATAATATTGGACTAGAAAATGATGATTTGGCAAAAATGAGCCTTTGTTGAGACTTCCCACTTCCAAACATTGCCCTCCCCATTTCTATTTTCCCACTTTCTATTATCCCTTTTTCCCCCCCCTCTATACTTAATCGAATTCCCCTTTGTTTTTCTCCTCTACTTTCGCTTTCTGGTTGCTTTGCTTAGTCGTCTTTCTAAAAATGTCTAGGTGTGTGGGTTGGCGAACTCACAAGTTCACATTTATACTCATTCTTCTATATCACAACTTCGACCGATGGTTTCCTCACTCTATACTTAGCCACTTTTTCGATCGCGGGTTCCCGGGCTAATGGGTTCAATATTGCGCCTCTAGCTTCGGCGGTTCCACAATATACAAATTGGCCGCCGTACCCCCCCATCATGCCCTATTCCCTCTTACACATTTTTGCAGTAAAAAAATCTGAGGCATAGAATTTGACCGTCGGGTCCTCATGTTTCTTGAGTATCCCTTGACACCCTATTTTGTATTCCATCTCCTTCGACGCTGTATGTGAAATTTAGAACAATTATGGAAAATATACAATGCATATGCTTATTTAGTCCTTCTGATGTTCATCTACACATGTTTGCATCAGAAAAAGTTGGACTAGTGACATGGCCATGAGCAGTCAATCATCGCAAACATCAACAAACCGACAAGGCCAAAGGTAAAGATTCATACATTGTGTTCCTCATATGTTTACCAAACAAATATCCTGAGCTATTTATTCATCTATTCCATGATAAATATGTTGATGTCATATGCAACACATACTTTGCAGTTCACAATAAGTATCAACGAGCACAAGTGAGATGCTGAACATAGCACAAGTTCCACAGACTAAGAGGTCTGGTTGCACAACTCTGGCTCCATAATTCATCCAAGTTGTTGTCCACTTGTACATTTATGTCAGGAAAAAAGAAAACAAAAAAACAATGCAACCTACCATTCACATTACTTTTCCTGTTCAAAAAATGTCACCAGGTCTAAACTTATAACACCCAAAATACTATCAATAGAGGGCTTGAAAAGCCGCCGAACTGGACAAGTATTCATCGGGGACATAATGGTCATCTATAGCACCTAATTGGATAAGGAAAACACAACTAGATCCATTATGCATGATGACATGACAGACAACAAATCCCCAATGACAGTCACACTGACTATTCCCACACAACTTGTCTAGAAACATGTAGAAAAGATATTGCCAGGTAATGGGATATCCATTACAAATTTTGATATATTGCCCAAATCAATATATGACCATGGTGATTGTGATCCGATTATATCGCTCAAAGAAACAAGTATTGTGGAAAAAATTCCCACAATTTGTTTAGAATATCATTTCATCCCTGACACAAAAATCAGCGAACTTGCATAGAGCAATGACACTTACCCAATCAGAACCATTGGTGCAACTGTCACACTCCCGAGAAAACTTGGCTCGCAACACATTTTCCATATAAAATATGGAGAGTCAAGCAACGACAAGGCAATAGTACCATTCTCCATATCTAGTTTTGTCCTTTACTTTCACATGTCCATGTGTCTCGGTTATGTTACACAACTATTGCACTGTTCCATGTTGCAGCTGCAATTGTTTGACACCTATTCAAATTTGTTTTCCTCAATGGAATAACAATTGCATAAAGGGAAATTTCCACTTATGCTCTTCAAAAATATAACAAAGAAAATAGATGTTAATGAAAGTATCTTTTGCACAACCCAAGCAACATTTGTAACATAATTACGAACAAACATAGTACAAGATCTCAAGAAACTAACTAGTTCGACAACTGTTGTGCGTATACATCTACAATTTCATCCTCACTTTGCTCATACAAATTGCCTTCACCAATTTTCAGCAACTTTTTCTTTGTTGTGCAGTTGTATATTATATTTTCCAATATATTAACTGCTATTCTCACATGCCCAGGTTGAGGGTGTTTTGGTTGCAGTGAATGCGTACTCGACCCCCTTCGAGCCTGTATGTGCCAAATGAAACTCTCTTACTTCTTCCTTTGCTTTCATAAATGATGGTACAATTGATTGTCTACGATGCAGTAAAAAATTCCCTTACATATATAGACATTGTCTCAATGCTGCCATTCGAACTGTGGGCAACACAATCGTACATTGTACAATTAGACAACCTTTGTTACAAGATGTGCTTCTCGGGTTAGCAGAATTTCCATATGAAGTATAACTACTGAAAAAGGAAAACACTGTCTACATGCTGCGTGAATTTCGGGTCCATATAAAATTTACCTTAAATGAGGACAATGCAATACTGCATATCGATTGAAAAAAAATTAAAAAAATCATATCATGCGTTGGTAGGAAATGAAAAAATCTCATGTGTATCTGTCCATGCCACCCAATGAGGATATGAATATAATTTTGCAGTGCCATAGAAAATTGAACAGGAAGCGCATGTGATTGTTCAGTCCAGAAATGGGAAGCATGAGGACAAACCCCATACAAAGTATCCAACTGTGAACAAATGAGGCCCATCCTTTGAACCGTCGAAATGGATTTATCCTATGAGTGGAACCATCAAGCATTTCTAATAATATTGGAAATTTGGCATTGTTAAAACTAGTAGTGATAGAACATGGCACTATCAGAAGCAAATGTCCATAGTGATCTTGCTTCATGGTAAAATAATAATCGACAAGTTTCTTGTTCCCCATTTGGGGGTTTGGTTATAGCTGGGATATAATTCCGAATCTCCGCTGGTTTTGTTTTGTCTTGTGTTTGGCAGAATTTTGTTCATATCTCATGAGCCCGGTTATTTTCTCATGGGAACATATACCGCATGTAAGAGAAAACCAATGCCACATGTTTTTTTTTATTTTTTTATATCAAATTATTTGATGCATAGGTCAATGCGTACTACTCTTGGACCCTTGTGGGATCTCACTTGGTGCCTTCTATGTTCATGCATTTTCTTGTGCCTTGACTTTCAATAAATTTGGTGTTTACTTGGCTCTTGGTTGTATGCTTCATTATGTAAAATTAATGATACATTCAAGATCTTGGTGGTTTTTCTATGATCTTAAAGAATATACAAGACCTACTTTTCTTTTTAATATAAGCTCTCTAACACAAATGTAGTATGTGGCTTGTTTTAGCACCTTTACTTGATCGATGAACTTAGCAAAATTCATCTTCAGGAATATTTTGAAATAAAAGGATATATACTATGTGAAGTCCAATGGAACTATCATATCAACCACAGAAAATTAAAATTAAAATTCATCTTAAATTCAAATTAGTCATTGTTATACTTACGGTGAAGTTGACAGTACAATAATTTTACTTAAAAATCCCAAAATTGATTTTCCTGTGGCTTTTCGATGCTTCTCTTATGCAAACACATCCTGGAAACTATAAGCATGGCTCACTTGATCTATTCCTTTATTGAAGATCATGTTCACCTATTTAATGCACTTCATTGTTACTGTTAAGATGATCAATGGGGCTTTCTTACACTAATTCCTGCTTCTAAAATTTGCCATCCCCTTTCTTTTTTCCCTCTGGTTTCCCTTTCTGTTTACTTAGTCGTTTTTCAGAAAATGTGTAGGTGCACGGGTTGGCGGATTCACGTGTTCAGATTTCCACTAATACTTTTATATCACGAGTCTGACCGACCACTTCCCCGTTCCATATTCATCAAACTTTTTGGATCGCGGGTTCTCGGGTAGGCGGGCTCAACATTTCATTTCCATTGTTCCACCGCCTATAAACAACACCCAGACTTCCTGGATCTACAAATTGACAACCAAATTCCCATTTCTTTTTCTCGTTTACTTTCCCTTTCTGGTTACTTAGTCGTTTTTCTGAATGTCTCATGCTTTTATATCCAACACATGAAGTTCCGAAATATACAAATTAACCGTTGAAGTCCATCATTGTCCCCTGTTCCATGTTACACATTTTGCAATCAAAAGTTGGGATACATACAATTTGACCATCGGGCCCTCACGTCTCCTGAGTAGAACTTGTGGCCATGTTTTCAAGCCCGTCAATATGCCCTGTTCCGAGTATGTCTCATGCTTTTATATCATGAGTCCAACCAACTGCTTACCCATTGCATACTTGGCCACTATTTCCATTGTCGGTTCCTGGCCAGGCTTGCTCAACATTGCGCTTCCATTGTTCCGCGACCTACAAACAACACTTGAAATTCCATGATATACAAATTGACCGCCAAAATCCGTCATTGTGCCTTGTTCCATGTTACACATTTTGCATTCAAAATTTCGACGACATACAATTTGACCATCGACCCCTCACATCTCCTGAGTATAACTTGTGACCCTATTTTGAAGCCCGACCGACCGCTTCCATACTTGGCCATTTCTTTGAATCTCTTTCACGGTTTGGTGAGTTGACGAAATGTGAAATTCTTAATCTCTCTTCGCCATCCCTGCCACCTTCTCACTTCTTTCTAGATATGCAATTATTAATCTATAATGCTCATAGCTCATCATGCAGTAACCATTAAGAATGGAATTAATGTTTGAAAGGATGGAGCAGATTTGTCATTAATATGAATTAAACCATGAATTGCAGAGGGTTGTGTTATCCTTTCCAAGTGTTCATTTCAAGCATCATGAAATCTCTTTTGCCTGTCGTCCAGTTGGCAGCTTCACAAAATCTCTAATCCTTGATTTCTCTTCACCATCACCGCCACCTTCGCACTTTTTTATAAATATGAAATTAGTAAGCTTTAATGGTAACAACTTATTACACATGAACCGTGGAGATTGTCATTGATCAGTGAAAGGCTCGAGGAGATCTCCAATTGATACACATTAAACCAAGATTTGTGGAGGGTTATATTATCCCTTCCGAATGTTCATTTCAAACATCATCTGGAGCAAAAGAACATTCTCGTTAAATTATGGTAACAGTTTGACAACAATTCTGTCCAGATATAGTAAACACCTTCGGGCATGATAACCAGAAGTTCCAGTGCTCCAGGGCATATTCTTACTACTATCTCCCTCCGCCCAGGAGAAAAAAAGGAGATGGTCCCTTGGTGCACCGCGAGATATATTTCAAGCCAAAGAATTCAAAGGCATCCCCGTCTGCTTAGACAACCCGCCTGCCTGCATTGATGGTTGGCGTAGAGGTTGATGCGGTCGATTTCGAGTCAGAAGAAGATGATTTGATGGACGATGATACGATGATGGATGATGGAAATGCAGACACTATTCCCAATCCTACGCTCAAATTGAAATCAACCATAATGTGGGGCACTTCCCAGCTCAAGACCGAAGGAAGGGGTTTTAGAAAAGAAACCAAAGATGAACGCAATAGCCGCTTTGCAGCTCGAGAGTAGGAATTACAGAGGCCCAAATTAGTCTGTTCTGGGAAGAAGTCTTTCACTGTAAGGAAATGGTCTCTTGATTCTCCTAGAAATATATTTCAAGCCAAATACTTATTCAATTGAGAGACCACTCTCTGGTTCTCTAGATATACAATTAACATCTTAGGGGATGAGGACCAGAACTCCCACTGGTGCAAGGCATATTCTTACTACTCATCTCCTTCCGCCTGTTAGCACTGAGAGTCACCCTCAGATTGCGAGAGGATAAGCCCATTACCCATCAGAATGTTTGGTGGATGCTGGTTTTAAAAAATGGAGGTCAAATGGAAAAATCTCAGTACAAGAATGATTTTAACATAGAAACTGGACAAGCAATGCACAGGGAAGTGAGGGCCTCATTAACTTTAGTCAATGATTTGAGTTTAAGTGTGAGCAGAAGAAATACTTAGTGAGAGAGGTGAACAAGATTGCTATGGGCATCCGGCTTTCAAGAAGCTTGGTGAAGAAAAACTCAGGCTCAAGAGAAATCTTGAACTCAAGTTTCAGACACTGAAATATGTCACAGCAACATAATAATCAAACCTACATTATCATGCAACTACAACAACTCGACTAGATCCTCCATGCCCGAGCCTTTAATCATAAGGGGAAATAAGGTAACAAGGAAGTTGACTAAAACTAGTCACAGTACTACTGTAATCAAACCTACATTACAATAGAACCACAACCCTTAACTACATCCTCCATGCCTGAATGTTTTAGCACAATTTGAACAAAGAGATGAAATAAGCTAACTTCTATTAATGCGAAAGTCTCAAGTTTGATACATAACCAGAGAACAGTTCTGGAAGAAAAAATTACACAGTAGGGAGCTCTGCTCAACCAGTTGACAACCCTCAACAAAATATTGAACTGATCTACTTATACTCAGATCAGTGCACAACTACCAGGAGTGTGATATGATTTAGCCATCTCGTCTAAAGATTTCCACCTGATTACTTTCTCCATCGGACTGTGCGTGTATCTTTCTCAGGATGATAGTTCTGACCCTTCTTCCAGGGTTTCCATGCCTTCTATTTATGGAGTGAGTCGAGGTTTCAACTACCAACCTGTGTCCATTAACTGATATTTCCTCGGGATCGAGACACGGCCTGAAAACCAGGGAGCGACCACTTGTTGTGATTAGGAATGAAACCAAGTGAACACATGAATTTAGAGCTATTGAAAGAAGTTTGGAACCATAATGCCTTCAAGCCCGGAATGCACCACTTTTTTCCACGTCTCTCTCCCTAAAAACCACGGTTTAGATTTCAGCCCGCTCAAAGACTTTAACATCCGAGCACATTGCAACCTCGAAATGGAGTGTGGCCATTAGTCTGCCTGCGATCTGAGATCTGGGCAATCCCTCTATTTTAGCATCACTTCCAAAGATATACCTACCCACAAACCTTAGAAAATCTTTAATTATGCTTGGGGGAGGCACCAATTTTGGTGCTAGGGGGCATTGATGCTGAACAAGAATATTCCCTGGAGAACGGCTTCCTGAAGCTGACATGGTGACCTGATTTCACTATGCTGACATGTCGTGGACGGAGGGGTGACATGTGTCACTCAAAAATAGGTGAATAATATGCCCAAAGGTGCCTGGACTGAGCGCCATGTGTCAGTACCAGATGGATAGGTGGCAAAAGAACTAAAAATCCACAATAGAACAGTTCGGGAATTTGCAAATAAGGAAGAAGAGAGAATGATGAAGCTCCAGAGTCCAGAGTAGATCCGAGCCTCTGGATCTTGGAGGACACGCGACAGAGATCCCTGCACTCTGCGGGAAGGTGCTCCGGAGGAAACCAAACCGAGAGGAGGAAAAACTCTTGAAACCCGAAATGACGGAGTAAATCATGACTGTTCATTGAGGACAAACATGTGACAGAGATCCACATACTCGGGAGTGAGGGGACAAAGAATTCATTGATTGAGAGTTGTCCAGAATGACCAAGAGATCTGTGCATTCGGGGAAAATCACTTCGGAGAAAATTGGGAGGAGAAGCGTAAAAAATCTCGAAACCTGAACTTTGAAGTAAATCGTGACTGTCCACTGGGGAAGGACATGCGACACTTGATCTTTAACTCCAGGAGAAATAACTCTAGAAAAATTCAGAGTTGGAGATGGTGAAACTCTTGAAGCCCAGATTTTCGAAGCAAATATTGACCGTCTGGTCTGGAGGGACGCGTGGTTCTTGATCTTCAACTTCAAGGTTTCCACCTGGTCTTTAAACCTCGTGCAACTTTGACATTTCGAAAGACTGAGAGTTGTTGAGATGAAATGCTCCTGGGATCTCTTCCATTGAAAATAGAACCCGATTGCTACTTGTAAGCCTGAAATGGGCTTCTTTTGAATGCTGCATTTGGACGCTTCTATGAAACAAAGGAATTGGTCATCCTACGATCCTTTGACAACTTATATGTGATAAAATTTGGTTCCACAGGGGATGGCATGCTCCCTACGATCTGCGAAGAACAAGCAGTTCCAGTGCCTTAGCTGTTGGGTTGTGGAGTTGAGCCCAAATACATTTGCTGAAGGAAACATGCCGATAAGTACACTATCTACTTGAAAAGATAGAAAACACACATGCTCCAGAAGGAGCTTATTTATGTACAAACCTACACTAACTGATTTTTACAACGTGCTAGGTGAAAGCAAACTTCCACCAGAGCCACCCAAGTAACTTCCTAATGGAAAATTTTCTTACTCTGTCACTAATCCACAAAGGATAATGAAACTGTGATAGCAAATCAATTACATTCTTCATCTCTCCTCCTAGTGCTGAAGGTAAGATAAAGTTGGGAGGCTTCAATACATGGGAAAAATACAATTCCATGTATTCCCCTACAGGGTCATAAAATAGGTGACAAAACTTATTGGGTTGGTAACATAAATACTGCTCTGTCTTATAGATTCTCACATCTGGTTGAATGTCTATGGAAAGCACAGGTGAGTGAAAGGATGATGCATGCTGCTGATCCACTTCTCCTTGGTCTACCCCGATCACATCTGCTAGCTGATGGCAAGAAATATTCTCATGTATATAAATGGATGGCTCTTTCTCCTTAACATGATTCTCTTGGAAGAAGATTTCCTTTTCATCAGGAGGGTGACTGCTAATGATCTTTGCTTCTAAGAAAAAAAACACCTCAGCACCTTCGTCACTGTCTCCATAATGATCAAACAAAGGAGGATCCTCAAATGACATACAAAGATGTATCTTTTACCCAACATGAGAAAAATGTTCTTCATAATTAAACATAGGTTTCCTTTCAAGATTCAATCCAGGAAGAAATATCTCATCATCATCATATGAATCAAAAGTAGGTTGCTCATATCTAGTCTTTTTAGAGACAAGCATACAATGAATATTAGCTTCTAAGATAGACTCAAGTTCCTCACTTTCCTTACTGAGACAACAAATGTAGTTTTCATATGATGCAGATGAATAGGGAAGAGAAAGAGATGATTCCTCATCCAAGGCATATTCTCCATTTTGAAAACCTTCATAAGAAACAACTATATCATGAACACAGTCTTTATACTCCTCACAACAGCTATGACAAAATAACTCATAGGAATAAAATTTTTGACAATGCATATTGAAAACTGCATGAAATTGTTCCGGGGAGGAGATGCTAGCAGGGGGAAAGGATCGATACCACTCACGAGCACCTCCCTCTAATGAGTACATGAACTTATTCATTAATACATCCTCATGATGTATTCCCCACTGATGCATGAGTTCATGAAACTCAAGCAGGTGCTCTATAGGGTTGTCATCTCTATGTTCTCTAAATTTGGGTAAAAAATTGCCCCACTCATATATAGTAGGAAAAACATTTGGAAAATGAGGAACATAAGATAAATTAAAAGGAGCAAACCTCCGAGCCAAAATGGATTCCATCTGAAAATATGACTTCTTAAAACTATGGAGTCACCATTGTATTCTTTAACCACGGAGTCACCAGGTGAATGATATGCAGTCTGAATGTGTTTGGTCTTTGTTCACCATCAAAGATCAGATCTGATCATTGTCATTCTCCTAGGGAATATTTCTTCATTTCCTTCCCCAACAATGATGCCATGAATGTTAGCACTGAGATTCACCCTCATGTTGCAAGAGGATAAGCCCAGTACCCATCAGAATGTTTGGTGGATGTTGGTTTTATGAATGGAGGTCAAATGGACAAAACTCAGTACATGAATGATTTTAACACAAAAACTAGACAAGAAATGCACAGGGAAGTGAGGGCATCATTAACTTCAGTCAGTGATTTGAGTTTAAGTGTGAGCGGAAGAAAGACTTAGTGAGAGAGGTGAACAAGACTGCTATGGGCATCCGACATTCAAGCAGCTTGGTGAAAAAAAACTCAGGCTCAAGAGCACTCTTGAACTCAAGTTTTAGACACTGAAATATGTCACAACAACATAATAATCAAACCTACATTATCATGCAACTACAACAACTCGACTGGATCCTCCATGTCCGATCCTTTCAGCATAAGGAGAAATAAGGTAACAAGGAAGCTGACTAAAACTAGTCATAGTACTACTGTAATCAAACCTACATTACAATATAACCACAACCCTAGACTGGATCCTCCATGCCCGAGTGTTTTAGCACAGTTTGAACAAAGAGATGAAAGAAGTTGACTTCTATTAATGCGAAAGTATCAAGTTTGATATATAACCAAAGAATAGTTCTGGCATAAAAAATTACATAGTAGGGAGCACTGCTCAACCAGTTGACGACCCTCAACAAAATATTGAACTGATCTACTTATACTCAAATTAGTCCACAACTACCAAGAGTGTGATCTGATCTAGCCATCTCGTCTAAATATTTCCACTTGAGTACTTTCTCTGTCGGACTGTGCATGTATATTTCTCAGGCTGATAGTTTTGACCCTTATGCCAGGGTTTCCATGCCTTCTATTTATGGAGTGAACCGAGGTTTCAATTATCGACCTGTGTCCATTAACTGATATTTCCTTGGGATCGAGACGCGGCCTGACAACCAGGGAGTGACCACTTGCTGCGATTAGGAATGACGTTGAGTGAACACATGAATTCAGAGTAGTCGAAAGCATTTTGGAACCATACCACCTTCGAGACCGAAATGGACCTCTTTCTTCCACATCACTCTCCCCAAAAAATGCGGTTTAGATTTTGGTTTGCTCAAAGAGTTTAACATTCGAGCACGTTGCGGCCCCAAAATGGGGTGCGACCATTGGTCTGCTTGTGATTTGAGATCTGGGCAGTCCCTCTATTTTAGTGTCACTGCCAAAGATTTCCCTTCCTGCAAACCTTAGAAACTCTTTAATTACGCTTGGGGGAGCCGCCAATTTTGGTGCTAGGGGGCATTGATGCTGAACAAGAATATTCCCTGGAGAACAAATTCCCAAAAGATGACGTGGTGACCTGATGTCGTTATGATGACATGTCATGGACGGAGGGGTGACATGTGTCACTCGAAAATAGGAAAATGATATGCCCAAAGGTGCCTGGACTGAGCGCCATGTGTAAGTGCTAGATGGACAGGTGGTGAAAGAACTGAAACTCCATGAAAAAATACTTTGGGAATTTGCAAATAAGGAAGAAGAGAGAATGTCGAAGCTCCAGAGTCCAAAGTAGATCTGAGCTGCTGGATCTAGGAGGACACATGGTAGAGATCCCTGCACTCTACAGGAAGGTTCTTTGGAGGAAACCAAACTGAGAGGAGCCAAAAATCCCGAAACCCGAAATGACAGAGTAATTCATGACCGCCCGTTGGATAAGGACATGCGACAGAGATCCGCGTACTCAGAAGTGAGGGGACAGAGGATCCGTTGACCGAGAGTTTTCCTTAGTGACCAAGAGATACGAAGATGAAACCCTAGCCGTTGATGGCATAGACATGCGATAGAGATCTGTGCATAGGGGGAAAAACACTACGGAGAAAACCAAGAGGAGAAGCGTCAAAAATCCTGAAACCCAAACTCCAAAGTAAATTGTGCCCATCCGTTGGGGAAGGACACATGACACTTGATCTTTAACTCCAGGAGAAATCACTCTGGATAAATTTGGGGTTGGAGATGCTGAAACTCCCGAAGCCTGGATTCCTGAAGCAAATATCGATTGTCCGATCCGGATAGACGCATGGTGCTTGATCTTCAACTTCAGGGTTTCCACCCGGTCTTTAAACCTCATGCAAATTTGACATTCTGAAAGATCGAGATCCGTTGATATGAAATTCTCTTGGGATCTCCATCGTTGAAAATAGAACTCGTTCGCTGGTTGTATTTTAAGCCCAAAATGGGATGATTTTGAATGTTGCGTTTAGATGCTTCTGTGCAACAAAGGACTTGGTCATCCTGCGACCCTTTGACAACTTATATGTGAGAACAATGCCCATAATTGAATAATTTGGGCCTATGGAATTACTCGTGCAACCTATTTCCCTGAAGTCTTTGCTCGTAAGGAGGGGGTCTCTTGGTCCCCTCCCACCCAGAACGAATTAATTTGACCTCTCGATTCACTCATGCAGGCTGTGTCCCTAAAGTCTTCGATTGTGAGGAGGTGGTCATTGGTGTGTCCTCACTTTCAGTTTCGGTCTCTTTCGCTTACCCTACAACATTTTTCGTCTTCTTCATCATGGGAATCTTGTGAGAACTATAAATTTTACCGCGAGGATGGGTTATTATGTCCTCCTGCGTTTGAAAAATTCTGGGTTGCTTTCTTGCTGGGGTGGGCCGTTGAAGCGATGCTACGGGATGTCATTCTCTTGGTAGTGGTGACCATGGATTGGAAACTCTTCTAGCAGGGGCCTTTTCCCTGTTATTTGTACAATTCAATGGTTCCTTGCAATGTATCCAGGTCACCAGCGTCAGGAGCAAGAGTGTGTTTCACCGCTTCAAGCCAAAAAATTATTCCATTGCAGAACCACTCTCCTATTTCTTTGTTGCCTCAGGTATTCCGCAAGATATTGAGATTGCGACAGCGAACACTGACCTTCCAAGGAGAAGACTACAAGGAAATCCTAAAAAAAACATGGTAAGGAGTTTTGTATGCATGTTAAAGAGCATCTCGATGACTCCTTCATGTTGTCCCACTAGAGGAACAACACATATTTGTATGCATGTTTTTTTTTGTATATCCTGTACCTGTATTTATTACAAATATGCTCAATGCTACAGAGCAAAGAACTCAGTCCAATTTCTATGGATAGATATACACTGCCCAATATTTTTTTTTTTATGGATTTACTATTAAAAAATTTGCCTTGGAATCTTGGTTGCTGCTTCTTTGCTAGATTTAACACCTCTTATCATTAGCATGGTTCGATAGTCTCATAGTTCTTGAATATTGTATTGGCTCAAGTAATTTGATCTAATATGGAGCATTGAACAATTATATGACAATGCATTGTGTTGATCCCACTAGGCTTCTATGGAAACAAAAATGAATTTTAGACACTTTCAAGCCAACATTCAATTCTATTCGTAATGCAAATAGAGCATAGCAACACTAATTCATGATGCGACAGTCGGGGCCCCGCCCTAGAAATTTCATTTTCATCTCAACCTTGTTGAGCAAATGATTTCTTATTTCCCTTTTGCTTCCTTGATTCCTTTACTCCAAAAGGAAACATTTTATTATTTGTCCATCCCCTGACCTCTATTTGAGCACTTTTTACTTTATTAATGAAATCACCAAATTTCTTCTTTGCGAATAAAAAAAACAACAACTGATCTATGGTGGCTGAAGTAAAATGGGACTATGAAATCAACCACAATATTAAAATTCAAGATCGTCATTGTTGTTTCTAGATATGAAATTATTAACCTTTAATGCTAACAACCCATCATGCAAGCAGTTTAATATTTAAGATAATATGTCAAAGTCATGGAAGAATGTATCAAGAATACAATTGCTCCCACAAGTTGCAGTAAAAACAAATCTTCAAGAAATCGTTTACTCACACCCTTTTTAATGGTACAAGCACTATAGAAAATGAGTATGTGGATAAAATATAGGACTAGAAAAAGATGGTTTTGCAAGAATAGGGCTTGTTTGAGACCAATTCTTGCTTACAAAAATTGCCCTCCGCTTTTCTATTTTCCCACTCTTTTATCCCCTTCTTTTCCCTCTTCTATACATAACCAAATTCCCCTTTCTTTTTCCCCTGTACTTTCTCTTTCTGGTTACTTAGTCATTTTTCTGAAAATGTCTTGTTGCGCAGGTTGGCGGATTCATAGGTTCACATTTTTATTCATGCTTTTATATTGCGATTCCGATCGAGCTCTTCCCCTTTCCATACCTAGCCACTTTTTCAATCGTGGGTTCCTGCATAGGTGGTCTCTAAATTGCACTTCCATTGTTCCGTGACCTACAAACAACACTCCGGCATCTGTGCTATACAAATTCACTTCCGGATTCCCACATCATCCTCTCTTCCGTGTTACACATTTTGCACTCAAAATTTCCAATACATACAATTTGACCATCGGGGCCTCACGTCTCCTTGGGAATCCTTGTCACCCTATTTTGAAGCTCGTCCGACCGCTTTCCACACTTGGCCATTTTCTTGGAATCTCTTTCGCGGATCGTCGGGTTGGCGTGTTTAGGAAATTTCCAATTCCTAGTCGCTGTTTCCTGTGCCCGCCACCTTTAGACTTCTTTCCAAGTATATGCAATAAGTATAAAAATTCTCTAGAAACATGAAGAAAAGATCTTTCTAGGAAATGGGATATCTATTACATATTTGAATATATTAGCCCTTCTTTTCCCTCTTCTATACTTAACCAAATTCTCATTTCTTTTTCCCCTCTACTTTCTCTTTCTGGTTACTTAGTCATTTTTTCCGAAAATGTCTAACTACCCAGGTTGGCGGACTCATGGGTTCACATTTGCACTTTTTCTTTTATATCATGACTCTGAACGACTGCTTCCCCATTCCATACCTAGCCACTTTTTCAATTGCAGATTCCTGGGCATGTGGGATCTAGATTTCACTTCCATTGTTCCATGACCTGCAAACAACACCCAAACTTCCACGATATACAAATTTACCGACAGACTCTTTGGTGGGTTCATGAAATATCCAATTCCTAATCGCTGTTTCCTGTGCCCGCCACCTTCACACTTCTTTCCAAGTATGAAATAGCTGAGGTTTAATGCTAACAACTCACCATGCCTCCAAGAGACAGTCATACTAACTGTCCCCACACAACTTGTCCAGAAACATGCAGAAAATATCCTGCCAGGTAATGGGATATCTACTAAAAATATCAATATATTAGCGAAAATAAGTCCCACCGACTGTTTCCCTATTCCATTCTTATCGAATTTTTCGCTTGCGGGTTCCCGAACATGTAGGTTGCACTTCCATTGTTCCTTGACCTGCAAACAACACCTCAGCTTCTGTGATATACAAATTGACTTTCAGACTCCCACATCATCCCCTCTTCTGTGTTACACATTTTGCACTCAAAAGTTCCGATACATACAATTTGACCATCGAGGCCTCACATCTCCTTGGGAACCCTTGTCACCCTATTTTGAAGCCCTTCTGACTGCTTTCGCGGATCGTTGGGTTGGTGGGTTCAGGAAATTTCCAATTCCTAGTCATTGTTTCCTGTGCCTGCCACCTTCACACTTCTTTCCAAGTATATGAAATAAGTATACAACTTCTCTAGAAACATGCAGAAAAAATATTGCCAGGAAATGGGATATCTATTACAGATTTGAATATATTAGCCATTCTTTCCCCTCTTCTATACTTAACCATATTCCCGTTTATTTTTCCCCTCTATTTTCTCTTCTGGTTACTTAGTTGTTTTTCCAAAAATGTCTAACTGCACGGGTTGGCAGACTCACGGGTTCACATTTGCACTCGTGCTTTTATATCACAACTCTGACCGACTGCTTCCCCATTCCAAACCTAGCCACTTTTCCGATCACGGATTCTCGGCTAGGAAGGCTCTATATTGCACTTTCATTGTTCCATAACCTGCAAACAACACCTTGACTTCTGTGATATACAAATTTATTGTCAGACTCCCACATCATACCCTCTTCCATGTTACACAGTTTGCAATCAAAAGTTTCGAGACCTACATTTTGATCATTGGGTCCTCACGTCTCCCAGAGAACTATTTTCACCCCATTTTGTAGCCTGTCAGTCCACTTTCCATACTTGGCCATTTCTTTGAATCTCTTTCGTGGATCCTTGGGTTGGCAGGTTCATGGAATATCCAATTTCTAATCGCTATTTCCTGTGCCTGCCACCTTCGCACTTCTTTCCAAGTATGAAATAACTGAGGTTTAATGCTAACAACTCACCATGCCTCGAGGAGACAATCATACTAACTATCCCTACACAACTTGTCCAAAAACATGCAGAAAATATCATGTCAGGTAATGGGATATCTATTACAAATATGAATATATTAAAAAAAATGAATCCCACTGACCGTTTCCCTATTCCATACTTACCGAATTTTTCTCTTGCAGGTTCTCGGACAGGCAGGCTCAAGATTTCCCTTGCATTGTTCTGTGACCTGCAAACAACACCTGGAATTCCGTGATTTACATGCAAAAAATATCTTTCTAGGTAATGGAATATCTATTACAAATTTCAATATATTAGCGAAAACGAGTCCGCCCGACCGTTTCCCTATTCCACACTTAGCCACTATTTTGATTGCGGGTTCTTGGACAGGCGAACTCAAGATTTCCCTTCCATTGTTCTGCGACCTGCAAACAACACCCGGAAATCCGCAAATATACAAACCGACCGCTGGACTGCCCCATCATGCCCTCTTCCATTTTACGCCTTTTGCAATCAAAATTTTTGAGACACACAATTTGACCGTCGGGCCCTCACCTCTCATGAGAATCCAATATAACCCTATTTTGAAACCCATCCGACCAATTTTCAAACTTGGCCATTCTTTACTTGCTCTTCCCCATCCCCGTCCCCGTCACCTTCACACTTGTTTATAATAAAAAATTGTTTATAAAAACATTATATATATATATATATATATATAAAGACATATAATTTGACCGTCAGGTGCTCACCTCTTTTCTGTATCCCTTGCAACCCTACTTTCAAGCTCGTCCGACTGCTTTTCATACATATATATATATATATAAGGTCTTATTTATAAGTATGCAATTAGTAATCTTTAATGCTAAACCAAGATTTGAGGAGATATCCCATTAATACACAATAAACCAAGATTTGCGGAGGGTTATATTATCCCTTTCGAGTGTTAATTTCAAACATCATGGAATGTCGTTTGCACGTCGTCGAGTTGGACCATAAAAAAACCTCCAATCCTTAATTTCGAAAATGAGTCTCACCGACCGTTTCCATATTCCATACTTAGCCACTTTCCAATAATTCCACAAATATACAAACCAACTGCTGGACTACCCCATCATGCCCTCTTACATTTTACGCATTTTGTAGTCAAAATTTTTGAGACATACTATAATATCCCCCGGTAGTGCCCCGATTATATTATAAATTGTAAAGCATGTAATGTAGGCTGGTGAGCCAAGTATTGATAAGATGGTAGGCTTATGTGTTTATTAGGCCAGAGAGCCTAAGTATTAAGGCCAGAAGCCTGTTTTTGTATATGTATTATGCAGAACATTAATAAAAATATATAAACATCATTGTGTGCAGACCGACCACGAAGAAAGAGTGATGGGGGACTAAGCTTCCACAGAGCGGGTAAGGGAAAGGGGGCTGAAAGGTTGGAAAGAGAGGCTAAGTGTTGAGCCTAGGGGCTAAGCTTGGGGGATTAAGTCCTTGGGGAATAATAATTTATTATTCTTCCAAAAGATTTGTGAAATGCATGTTTTTATCCTAAGTCCTGAGAGAGGCAACACATGCAGCTCCAAGTGTGCAAAAGGGAACGCATGCAGCACCAGGAAGACAAGTGTCAACCTGGGTGCATGCGATTAAAAGATGAAGTGTCAGCTAAGTTTGGGGTTCGTCCTCCATTCTGCCGTGATCTGTCTGAACTGTGGGAGTCTGGGAGGTCCTCCATTGTTGCGTCTGTGATGCTAGTTTCCATATTCTCTGTCTTAAAACTATTTTTCTTCTACTTTGGAACCTCTGTTGTTTTACCCTCACACAATTCTGAGAATCGAAACCAGTGAATTGTTCTGTGTCTTCTGTGGAGTCCGACACTAGGGAAATCGCCTGAGTGTGTTGTATCTAGTGCCTCGTTGTTGTCATTTTTGGACCTTTTCCCAGCTACTGTTGCGAATGTCATCCTTGCATGAATGAGTGCTGAACCATGGCTGTAGTCGTTTCCTATTTTCGTATCCCATTTTCTTGTTTCTGCTTCCACCCGTGAGTTAGCCAAAAGTTGTGGTTGCTGCTGTCAGTCTGAACTTGCGGAAATATGGTTGAATACTGGTAGAAGAACTTGGTTTTCAGGCCCATGGTAGAAGAGGCAGGTTTTCAGGCCTGTGAGAAATTCTCTCCATGTGAGGGAGTCTGCTGGGAAGTTTTTTTCTCCAAGAGAGAGTCTAGCACCAGCTACGGAGCTCCGAGAGTTCCTGATCTGGCCCGTTTCTGAGACCCTGAAGAAGGAGGTGAAGCACCGATGGACTGTGATTTTGAAGGTGTATACTCCCGGGTGGAACATGCATGTGGGGAATGAGAGTTCGTTAGTAGTGGGTGTAAGAAGGCTCCTAGGAAGAATCCTTCCAGTTTCTCTGTGCAGTTTTCCTATAACTTCAGCCTAGCCTAGGATTCCCTTACCTTGGGTGGAGCTTAGTCCTAGCTCGAGGGTGACCCATTGCTGAGCGTGATGAGCATTGAGGTCTAAGGTTGGGAGTTTCATGGAAGGTCTGCACGTGGTTGGTGGAATTACTACAGTTTCAAAGATAAGTATATGCATGTGTTTAAATTCAGCTTTTAAATGCATGTCTGTGATGCTTGCAATATTATCATGTATTCCATTGCGATGATGTTTATTGTTGATTGAATTATTCTGTACATTAGAAGTAATTGTATGTTTACTCTGTTAAGTCATTTAATTTTATTTAAATGCATATTATATAAGTATCAGTGTTATTTCACATAGTAGCGTTGCCCGACAAGTGGGTTGATGGCCAGGGACGTTACAATATGGTATCAGAGCCCATGGTTTCAATGCTGAGCTTGGATGGGCTTGATAAGGGGTCTTTGGACCCAAGGTATCGAGAGGAAATTGTGTCTGGAGGATTAATTTTGAACCTTAAAATGTTTATGGGTGCCAACGGGTTACTTGGCCGTGTTACGAAGCTCAGGAGCAGTAGTGGTAGAATAAAACTGTAGCCGGCGTGGTATTCGACCACAAAAAGAGAGTGCTCAACACTTGGGGTGTTGGAGTCGTAGGATTTGTTCGGAAGGAGAGGAATTTTTTTTATGACCATTAGATCCAGAGAAGGTGTCAAAAGGATATCTGGGAAGCCTTTGGGGAGTTCGACTAACGGGAAAAGAAGGGTGCGCTGAGGTGCAAACTTCTGAAACCCAAAACCTCAAAAACCTGAGAAGATCTACACCGTAGATATGGGAAAAAGATCTCGATCGTTGGGTCAAGAAGAAGAACATATAGTAATTTCGGGAGATCGGCTATTGGGAGGAGTAGGATGTGCGGACGCACAAACTCCCAAAGCCCGAAATCATGAAATCTTGATGAGCTGAAGTAGTGAGTCAGACTAACGTCACTGGGATGGATGAGGACACAAGGGATGTGTGCCATGTGCTAGTGGGTACCAAAGGAAAAAGTAGAAGCAGTGGGGTCGGATGGAATCACCTAGAGTAACATGGACCTTCTTAAGTACACCATGTGTCGCCATCATGTTTGGTGACAACTGTGTTGTGGGCCCGAAGGCTAGAAAGGTCGAAAGTTCAGAAGCTGGGAGTTGGAGATGGAAGTGAGCGTGGGAGCCTACAGGACCGAAATCCCAAAACTCTGAATGCCAAAAGCCTGAGTAGCACCTAGTAGTTTATCATTTGGTCATGACCCGTGATCGCATGGGTTAGGGACTAAGAAAGAGGGGGATATCACCCAAAATCTACAGAGTTGAGTAGAGCTCGAAAAATTTGTGAAATCAAAATTTTTTCTTAAATCAGATTGGTTTTGAATGTGTGGAATTTGTTAAGGAGAGATGACCTGACAAATTCCGGTTGTCTATACGTTGTGATTGCAGAAGTTTGGCGAGTGCCAAAACCGATTAGAATTTCCATGGAGTGCAAAGAAATGGAAGAGGCACAGATTGCCTCTAGTTCAGAGAATGAAAGAGAAGGAATGGGCGTCCACTTGGGATTCGAAGAATCGAACTCCAATGGGCACGAAAAAGAAATGGGTAAGGAAGGGCATATGATGCAAATCATTGAAAAATTGCAGAAAGATGCCCAAACTCACCGAACAGATAGCATAAAGCTCAGGAAAACTCAGGAAAAACAAGTTGAATTCAACATAAAGTTGTTAAAGAGTTTGGAGAGAACTGAAAAGAAATTGGAAAAAGAGAGTGACTCAAGCAAAATAGGGATTCGTAGGACCCTTGAGAGGAAAAGAAGATCGAGAAGTGTTGGCAGACATCGTCATCACTCCCCAAAGAATTCCGGTAAGGAAGCACACAGTAGTTCAAGCCCATCGCCTACCAGAAAGCATAGGAGGTCTGGAATGAATGAACTGAAAGGAGAAATGAATAAGATTAAGCCTCCCACGTTCAATGGAGAACACCAAAAGGAGGAAGATGCCAAAACATGGTTGGATCATCTTGTGAAAGTGAAACACATTAGGGAGAAGGATATCACTTGGAAGGAATTCAAGAGGTATTTTGAGAATAAATACTTGACTAAGAGATACTATGACAAAAAGATGAAAGAGTTCTTTGAACTCAAGCTAAGCAGCATGACCATTGATGAATACGAGCGAAAATTTTTGGAACTGTTAAAGTATGTTCTATCCATCAAGGAAGAGACTATCAAGATTCAAGGTATCTAAGTGGATTGCCACCCTCCATTGGGGACAAGATCCAGTATGATGACCCAAAAACTATGGAAGAAACGATAAGAAGAGTTAAATGATTATATGAATGACAAAGGGAAAAGCCTACCTTTCGGAACGCTTGGGATGACCAGAAGAATTTTAAGAAAGAGCAGAGGCAGAAGTGAAATAAACCTCCCTTTTTCAGAAACAGTCATCAAGGACAACCATCACTTAGATAGCCGAGAATGGCTGATGTAGGGGAACAAAGGCCAAGACAGACGCCCATTCCATGTTGGGGCTGTAAAGAGAACCACAAGTACAAAGATTGTCCCCATAAAAATGGCAAAGTGAGAGTTGTCCATAATATACAACAGGAGGAAACAGTGGAGGATATGGGCAGTATAATGCCAAGGATCTATGCAGCCCTGGAAAACAAGCAAGCTGAATATCAACCGCACATGATTGAAGTGGAAGGTATGATTATCAATCAACCCTTTACTATTTTAATAGATTCAGGGGCTAGCCATAGTTATATAGATCCTAGAGTGGTGGAAAGTTTGCATTTTTCGAGAAGAAAACATGAAAAGTATTGGTTAGTGTAGCTGGATACAAGAACCAAGAGGAAAGTCACTGAGTTGGTTAAGTCCTATCCTATGGACATGAATGGACTGAGCACAAAGGTTGAATTGAATGTTCTACCTTTAGGATCTTATGAATGTTTAATTGGTATGGATTGGTTGGACCAACACCATGCCATCCTAGACTATCATAACAAGGCATTCACTTGCCTAGATGAGGAAGGGAATCAAAAAACATTTCAAGGAGTTCCCAGAGCTGTTTCTATTAGAGAAATCTCAGCAATGCAACTGAAGAAGTGCTACAGAAAAGGTTGTCAATTATTTGCAGCCCATGTGGAGGAAACACCTAAGGATAAGGTGTCAAAGATCGAAGACCATGCGGTACTAAAGGAGTTTGAGGATGCATTTCAGGAGGTACCCAGACTGCCTCCAAAAAGAGATATTGACTTCTCTGTAAACTTGATGCCTGGAGAAGCTCTAGTGTCGAAAGCTCCTTACAGAATGAGTACGCTAGAGATGAAAGAGTTACAATTGCAGCTTGAAGAAATTATGAAGAAGCGGTACATACGCCAAAGTGTGTCACCTTGGGGAGCCTTGGTTCTATTCTTGAAGAAGAAGGATCGAACGTTGAGGCTGTGTATTGATTTCAGATAGTTAAACAAAGTAACTGTTAAGAACAAGTATCCTTTGTCGAGGATTGATGACCTCTTCGATTAGTTGAAGGATGCGAAGATATTTTCGAAGATAGATCTCAGATCAGGATATCACCAGGTAAGGATAAAACATGAAGATATCATCAATACCGCCTTTAGAACAAGGTATAGTCATTACGAATTCACAGTGGTGCCGTTTAGGCTGTCGAACACACCTGCTATTTTTATGTGCTTGATGAATGGTGTATTCAGGGACTATCTAGACAAGTTTGTCATAGTCTTCTTGGATGACATTTTGGTGTATTCCAAGTCAGAGGAAGAGCATGAAAAACACTTAAGGATGGTGTTGCAAGTGCTAAGAGAGCACTAGATGTATGCCAAGTTGAGAAAATGATCATTTTATCAGGAACATATCCATTACCCGGGGCATATTATTTCAAAGGAAGGGATAGATGTAGATCTTGAGAAGATTGAGGCCATTAGAGAATGGTCAGCACCGAAGAATGTGACAGAAATCAGATCCTTCATGGGTCTAGCTAGATATTACAGAAGGTTTATCACAGGGTTCTCAAGGATAGCTCACCCTATCACTTCCTTGCAAAGGAAGGAGAAGAAATTTCAATGGATAGAGGAATGTGAGAGAAGCTTCCAACGATTGAAGCAACTGTTACCAATGCTCCAATCCTAAGGATCATAGATCCAAATGAAGATTTCATGGTATGCACAGATGCATGCAAAGAAGGACTGGAAGGAGTCCTCAGTCAGAATGGATTCGTAATTTTTTATGAATCCATAAAGTTGAAAGAGCATGAAAGGAACTATGAAACTCGTGATTTGGAGTTGGCAGCCATAGTATACTCTCTAAAGAAATGGAGGCATTACCTCATGGGAAGGAGGTTCAAAATGAGAACAAACCATAACAGTCTAAAGTATTTTTTTGACCAACCAACCTTGAACGCTAGGCAGAGTAGGTGGTTGGAGTTTCTCCGTGAGTACAATTTTGATATCAAGCATATCAAAGGGAAAAAAAACAAAGTGGCTGATGCACTTAGTAGAAGAGTACATGAATTACATGAATTACATGCTACATCCATTAGCATGTATCAAACCAATACAAAGGGCAGAGTTTTGGAAGCTGCAATCATAGACTTGCAGTACAGGGAATTGGCAGTGAAGCTACAATAAGGTAAGACACTGCAAGGAGTCAAAAATTTTCATCTCGGAATAGATGGAACACTTCTGTACAAGAACAAAATTTATGTACCTAATATCCAGGATGTGAAACTTATGATTTTTCATGAAATGCATAATGTGCCTTATGAAGGGAACCTTGGATATCAGAAAACTGTGGCAACAGTCAAGAGCCATTACTTTTGTCCTGGTATGAAGAAAGAGATTGCTGAATACATCTCCAGATGTATGGAGTGATAGAAGTTTAAAGATGAGCACAGTCACCTAGCAGGGTTGCTGCAACCTTTACCCATTCCTGAGTGGAAGTGGGAAGTGGTGACAATGGACTTCATCACAAGATTTCCCAGAACAGGCAAGCAACATGATTCAATCATGGTGGTGGTGGAAAAGATTACAAAAGATGCCCATTTCATTCTGTTAAAGACTAATCACAAGGCATCAGATGTTGCTGACATCTTTATGATGGAAGTAGCACGATTGCACATAATTCCCAAGACAATTATGTCTGACAGAGACCCAAAATTCACTTCAAATTTATGGAAAGGGTTGTTCAAAGGGTTCAAAACAAATCTAAATTTTAGTACATCTTATCATCCTGAGTCTGATGGGCAGACAGAGAGGGTGAATAGAGTAATAGAAGACATGACAAGGATGTATGTGATGGACAAACCATCTAAATGGGAAGACTACTTGCACTTGGTAGAATTCTCCTACAACAATGAGTATCAAACATCATTGAAGATGATCCCATTTGAAGAAATTTATGGTAGAAAGTTCAATACGCCAGTAAGATGGGATAATCCAACTGATAGAGTAGTAGTTGGGCCCGAGTTGCTCAAGGAAATGGAAGAACAAATGCTAAAAATTTAGCAGAATTTGAAATCTTCCCAAGATAGGCAGAAGAGTTATGCTAATAATAATAGAACCCACAGAGAGCTTAAATTGGGTGACCATGTTTTCCTGAAAGTAAAAGCTAATAGAATTTCCCTAAAGCTAGGAAACTGTGCCAAGTTGGAAGCCAGATTTTGTGGGCCATTTGAAATCCTATATGATTGGGCCAAAGAGTTATGTTAATAAGGATTGGGCCAGTTGCATATATGATTGCATTAACTGCATCTATGGCTGTACATAATGTGTTTCATGTTTCATTTCTTAAGAAATATATATCTGATTCTAATCATGTAATCGATTGGAATGTGATTCATGTGGAGCAAGAAGGTGTCCTGTGAGTGCATCCTGTGCGCATATTGGATCAGAAAAACAAACAGCTCTGGAATCGAGCCATAGGGCTTGTAAAGGTCCAGTGGACCTAGTATGGTCTTGAGGACACAACATGGGAGCATGAGGATGCTATGCAGACAAAATACCTGCATCTTTTTGAAGATTTTGGAAATCTTGCTGATGCTGTGTAAAAGTTGCACTGAGGACAATGAAAAAATAAGGGGAGGGTATTGTAATATCCCCCGATAGTGCCCCAGTTATATTATGAATTGTAAAGCATGTAATGTAGGCTGGTGAGCTGAGTATTGATAAGATGGTAGGCTTATGTGTTTATTAGTCCAAAGAGCCTAAGTATTAAGGCTAGAAGCCTATTTTTGTATATGTATTATGCAGAACATTAATAAAAATATATAAACATCGCTGCGTGCATACCGACCAAGAAAAAAGAGTGATGGGGGACTAAGCTTCCACAGAGTGGGTAAGAGAAAGGGGGTTGAAAGGTTGGAAAGAGAGGCTAAGTGTTGAGCCTAGGGGCTAAGCTTGGGGGATTAATTCCTTGGGGAATAATAATTTATTATTCTTCCAAAATATTTGTGAAATGCATGTTTTATCCTAAGTCCTGGGAGAGGAAACGCATGCAGCTCCAAGTGTGCAAAAGGGAACACATGCAACACCAGGAAGACAAGTGTCAACCTGGGTGCATGCAGTTAAAAATTGAAGTGTCAGGTGATTTTAGGGTTCATCTTCCATTCTGCCATGATCTGTCTGAACCGTGGGAGTCTGGGAGGTCCTCCGTTGTTGCATCTGTGTTGTCAGTTTCCAGATCCTCTGTTTGAAAACTGTTTTGCTTCTTCTTTGGAACCTCTGTTGTTTTACCCTCACGCAATTCTGAGAACTGGAACCGGTGAACTGTTCTGTGTCTTCTATGGAACCTGACACTAGGGAAAGCGACTAAGTGTGTTGTGTCTAGCGCCTGACTATTGTCATTTTCAGACCTTTGCCCATCTACTGTTGCGACTATCATTCTTGCGTGAATGAGTGTTGAACCGTGGCTGTGGTCGTTTCATATTTTTGTATCCCATTTTCTTGTTGTCACTTCCACCCGCGAGTTAGCCAAAAGTTGTTGCTACTACTGTCAGTCTAAACTTGTGGGAATATGTTGAAGACTGGTAGAAGAACCAGGTTGTCAGGCCCATGGTAGAAGAGGCAGGTTGTCAATCTTGTGAGCAATTATCTCCAGGTGAGGGAGTCTGCTAGGAAGTGGTTTTCTCCCAGAGAGAGTCCAACACCAGCTACAGAGCTCTGAGAGTTCCTGATCCGGCCTGTTGCCGAGACCCTGAAGAAGGAGGTGAAGCACTAATGGACTGTTCTTGTGAAGGTGTATACTCCTAGGTGGAACATGCATGTGGGGAATGAGAGTCTATTAGTAGTGGGCGTAAGAAGGCTCCTGGGAAGAATCCTTCCAATTGCTCTGTGTAGTTTTCCAGTAACCTCAGCCTAGCCTAGGATTCCCTTACCTTGGGTGGAGCTTAGTCCCAGCTCGAGGGTGACCCACTGTTGAGCATGATGAGCATTGAGGTCTAAGGCTGGGAGGTTTGTGGAATTTCTTCACGTGGTTGGTGGATTTACTACAGTTTCAAAGATAGGTATATGCATGTGTTTAAATTCAGCTATTAAATACATGTCTGTGATGCTTGCAATATTATCATGTATTCTGTTGCGATGATGTTTACTGTAGATTGAATTATTCTTTATGTTAGCAGTAATTGTATGTTTACTCTGTTAAGCCATTTAATTTCATTTAAATGAATATTATATAAGTATAAGTGTTATTCCGCGTAGTAGCGTTGCCCGACAAGTGGGTTGATGACCGAGGACGTTACACATACAATTTGACCGTCAGATACTCACCTCTCCTGAGTATCCCCTGTAACCCTATTTTGAATCCCGTCCGACCACTTTTCATACTTGGCCATTCCTTACTTTCTCTTTCTCCTCCCCGTCACCTTCGCACTTGTTTATAATAAAAAATTGTTTATAAACACACACACACACACACACATATATTATAAAGACATATAATTTGACCGTCGGGCACTCACCTCTCCTCGGTATCCCTTGCAACCCTACTTTCAAGCCAGTCCAATCACTTTTCATA
>ML801766.1:76638-87590 GCA_009831015.1 Picea engelmannii
TATATGTCTTTATAATATATGTGTGTGTGTGTGTGTGTGTGTGTGTGTATATATATATATATATATATATATATATATATATATATATATATATATATATATATAGTCTTATTTCTAAATATGCAATTAGTAATCTTTAATGCTAACAACTCATCATGCAGGAACCGTATAAATTTTCATTGATGAGCGAAAGGCTCGAGGAGATCTCCCATTAATACGCATTAAAACAAGATTTGTGGAGGGTTATATTATCCCTTCTGAGTGTTAATTTCAAATATATATATATATATATATATATATATATATATATATATATATGGTCTTATTTCTAAATATGCAATTAGTAATCTTTAATGCTAACAAGTCATCATGTAGGAACCGTATAAATTTTCATTGATGAGCGAAAGGCTCGAGAAGATCTCCCATTAATACAAATTAAAACAAGATTTGTGGAGGGTTATATTATCCCTTTTGAGTGTTAATTTCAAACATCATGGAATGTCATTCGCGCGTCATCGGGTTGGCGCATTCACAAAACCTCCAATCCTTAATTTCTCTTCACCGTACCTACCACCTTCACACTTCTAAGTATGCAATAAGTATGCTTTACTGTTAACAACTCATCATCCAACACCCATATAGATTGTCATTAATGAGAGAAAGGCTTGAGGAGATTTCCCATTCACATGCATTGAACCAACATTTGTAGAGGGTTATATTATCCCCTCCAATTGTTCATTTCAAGCGTCGTATGGAGAAAACGAACGTTCTCATAAACTTATGGCACCAGATCGACAACAGTTCTATGGAGATACAATGAACATCTTTGGCTGCGAGGACCATAAATTCCAGTGGTCTAGGGCATATTCTTACTGCTCATCCCCTTCTGCCCAGAACGAAATAATTTGGACTTCTGGAATTGCTCATGCAGGCTGTGTCCCTGAAGTTTTTGATTGTAAGGAGCTCGTCTCTTGGTGCGCCGATAAATATATTTCAGACCAGAGAATTATTCCATTGTGGGACCACTCTCCTGTTTCTTTGTCACCTTAGGTCTTCCGCCATATGTTAAGATTATCGGAGCCAACATTGACGTTTAGAGGAGAAGACTCCAAGCAGTTCCTAAGAAAGCATAATAACGGGTTGGACATCTTGCCCGAGTTCTTGGAAGACCCGATGGTAGTTCTTGAAGATATTAGAAGCTTGCAGGTTAGTTCATTTAGAAATCCATTCTAGGAAATTGCCTGGATGTTTACAAGAATAACGAGACATGAATCCACAACAACTATTTCCCACATGGTTCTTTATATTTTTTATTTCACAGTCAAGGAACAAGCCATTTTTTATCGGGGGAAGCTACTTTCCCTTGAAATCTATTCCCAACTGTCAAGCTTCAAAAAGGAGAAGAAATTTTATATGTCATCCTACTTGGTTTTCGCTATAAGACATTGCTGTCCGTTTCCAAAACTCTCTCTGTCCAAGAAGGTAAATTGGGAATTTGACCTAGTAACCTTCTAGTACCAGGCCTTGTGGAGGCACAAGGCCTCCCACTATTTTTATGAGGTTTTTAATGAATTTTTCTCTGTTTTCAAAGTTTTATTATTAGGAAAGAATGCTCCTCGCATATCTGACCAGTCAACCAAGTTTGTGTACAGGAAGGGGGCACTTGAACAAATGGAGAATTGCAGTGTGATAAGGATTTTTGGCTCCAAGGAAAAACCCGCTCTCCTTCCATATCACATTATAGACATAATGTTTGTTACATAAATAGCAATTCAATACAACTACTGGTTGCATCTATTCCATGAGAAGAGAAAAAAACAGTTCATTCCTATGCCTTAGAAATTCGAGGACATCGTGTGGAGGAACATCAACAAAATTGATGAATTTGTAGCCCATTTCAACAACTTGAACCTAAGATATTATGAAAGGATAATAGGGTTTGACCCTAATGGATTTTTTTTAGAACATTTAATTGCAGTTGGCCTCAACAATTATTTTTTCCAGAGACACCTAAGAGAAAATAGAGACACTGACGACAACACTCCTTCTTCTAACGTCGGTGACCTAGACACATTGCAAAGCACCACTGAATTGTACAAGCAATAGGGAAAAGGCCCCGGTGAGAAGAGTGTTCAATCCCCAGATACCACTCCCAAAAGTACGACATCTCAGAGCATTGCTCCAATGACCCACCCCAGTAAGAAAGAAACCCAAAATTCTTCAAACGGAGGAGGAGATAACAACCCTCCTCACACTAAAATTGATAGTTCTCACAAGCTTCCCATGAAGAAGAAGAGAAAAAAATGGTAGGGCAGGCGGAAGAGCCCAAAATTGAGAGTGAGAACTTGGAACTTGAGACTGATCTGGATAGCGTATTCCATAACCTTGATCAACGTAGAGACGCAATCTAGCATAGTCGCCCAATGGAAATAACTGAGACCAAAATCTTTGACGAAGATGAATCCTTCATATTCTAGAGCATTGTTTTTGACGAGTCTAAAAATTTAATTATTGAAAAGAGCGATGTAAAAAATAAGAAAGGGAAATCTCATTCAAAGATTAACCTTGGGAACATGCGGCCGTCCAAAATCTCCCGACTTCACAGAGCAACCGAAGATGCACTTGATGATTCCATTGGAGGCATTGAAGTCGAGAATGCCAGACTGAAGGATCGAGTCAAGGAATTGGAGGAAGCTTTGATTCCTATGCCATTGCTTGCAAGTCCTTTAGAAATAGCCATGCCTGCCACCCCTGCAACCAAGTTAAAAGGATCCTCCAACCTCCTTGCATCGTATAGAGGATATGTGGAGAAGAATATAAAGAAAAGAATGGAACTGATTATTGAGGCCTGGGAAACATCACAAAGTATGGCTTCCCTTGGAATGAGGGCACATGCTTTGCACAGAAATTTGTAGGCATATTTAAAAAATGAAGAACGTTTCTATTTAGACATGGTCATCCCTTTTGGCACCCATGTCAACAACATGACATAAATGAGAAGAAGACAAGAAAATCTCCCCTCCCAAAACCAGATCACTCAATTAAATGCATGCTGGAGAGAGAAAGTGAAGAACCTGCATCTCATTGTCCAATCATGTGAACAAGCCTTATGAAAGAAAGAAAAATTATTCAAAAAGCTGACCGAAATAGACTTAGCTGGGAGGACCAATGAGATCCAAGATCCCAACTTAATCATCAACTCCTTGCCCTTAACTAAGCAAGCCTTCGATAAACAAGTTGATATTTTTAAGGGGTTGTCTTTAGAAAAGTTTTACAACATCCTTGAATATGGTGAAGATGATGTGGACAACTGGCTAGTCAACTATTCAGTACAAAATGAAGAAATTGATCAGGCTCTATGTAATATTTCTATAGATCTAAGGGAATTAGAAAAGGAACTTTTCAACATAAAAATCCGGAATGAGATCAACGTGGCCCCCTTGAGAAGCTACATTGAAGAATGGGTCCAAAGGGAAATGGAGTAGGTCGCCGACGAAAGGCAACATGCAGTTGGCACGATTCCAGTAGCCATCGATGACAACAATAAAAAAACATCAACATGCAAATAAAAAAAGGGGTGATATGTATCATCACTGTAAGTCTATACTGATCACATCGTGCTTTGTTTATCAATCCTGTAATTCCACCCTTTTAAATAGAAATGTCTAGCCAAAGACTGATACCTTCCAATTTCTTCTTTTCAGGTATTGCTCTCTACCGTCGCCCACTTCTTCTTTCCATAGTCCTATTTCTTGTACATATTTCTCTTATGGTCCACGGGATCCCCAATCCCAATCTATATGAAAAACACACTTAAATTTCCAGGAATATGTAACAGACAATATTATTTTTTGATATATTTCAAATAAAACTATTTTTATCTCCTTTTATATTTATGTGCTCAGAAATTTGTATCTTCAACTATGTTGAATGTCAAGAAATTGTATTTATTTAATTTGAATGTAACTTTATATGTGTCTTCTGTGTTTTATATTTTCTCATGCATATATTTTTCTCCTGCTATGCATATAACTTTATTTGTCCTGACACATATAGAGACACACAAGCCAGATGATCTATGAAAATTGTACTTAACTCTAACTAGTTGGAAGTATACGAAAATCATTATGGATGAATTTCATAAATACATTGAAGAGATAAAACGTGCAAGGTAGGAACAAAAATTTCGAACATAGAAAGTCACACTACTGGTAAGAACATAAATTTTGAACATATCAAGATGGATTATATGGTTTCAAAAACTAAATATGGCTCTAGAGGCCACTTGTCATTTCCTACATGGATACCACCTGTGCTTCATGTTGATTGCCACGTCTCCATTGCAGTTTCCATCTGCCTCTGCTACTTTTCCCCCATCCCTATGCATTTATTCCCAATTCAACCCGACAGGGACTACGCTGCCATGAAACACTTGTTTAAGGTTTAGAGAAACAAACTTTTTCGATGAAGATCTAAAATGCATACAACACAAACATCCATAGAACACCCAAATTAACTTTCAAAAACTACCTATTTAACTTGGAAAATCAAATTCATGGAAATAATTAACTAAGCAAACAAGAATAAACCATTCAAATAGGATAACTATGACATAAAACTTACACAATTATTAAAGAAAAAACATGGAACCATTTCACATTGATGATATAAACTTCTAAACTCTCCAATGCTTCAAATAACGTTAAAAAATCCTCTCAACCTTTATCTACAAGTTTCAGTTTCATGTAAGAGGTTCAAAATAGCTTTCTAGGGTTCATATATTCACTCTTATCATTATATCTTATCCCAATAAAGTCATAATCAAATTAAGTTCAAATCCCCAAAAATCTCAATCTCTCTCAAAAAAAAAAGAAAAAGTCAAAGTCTATATTTAGATTTTATTTTTATTTTTATCAGTGGAAACCAATGATCCAATTATTGATAAAATATGATTTTTCATTATTTGAATCACAGTTTTGAATGCACATATGGATCCGACACCCCAAAAAACCTTTAATTCATCCGAACTATGCAATCTCAACAACTGATATCTGCAATTTCATCAATTTTTTCAAAATTTAAGTCGGTTTCTAGACAAAATTTATTAGAAAACATAGCCATAAAAGGTTAAAAAAGTCTAACATTTAGACTACACATATATACAACTTGAGTGGGCCTAATGGTTAAGAACATGTGTTTCCTCCTTGGAGGTCACATGTTCAAAAATCCAGAAGGAGATAGAGTATGTATACTTCCGCAAATTTTAGCAATCAAATCGTTGTGCAAGGAGTCCCTTCTCCCACAAACAAAAGAGTCTCAAACACCAACAACTCAATATAAATAAGATATACAAAATAATATAAAAGAAAAAATTAAAATTAAAAAATTACAATTAAAATTGTACTAATATTTCTTTGTATTGAGAAAAGTGAAGTGTGTTTTACAATACATAATGGATGAGATATGTAACATAACAATGATAAAAAAAAATTAAAATGAGATTTGTAACATAAAGAATAAAAATGTCAAGTGAGTTTAATAATAGGTAACTAGGGTTCCCGAGATGTATGTCAGTTGGCGATGAGGTGTACTATTAAGGCACTCTATTATGTTAAGTCATTGATTCAAAACCTCGACTTACCTTGTGTCGTTTATGAGGCATCCTAGGCATCCCTAGAAATTATATTGATAGCAGTTTCGGATGCCTGACTAATTGTTGATTCCACAAGTTATAAATAATAATAATAATAGACAATTAGAAGAATTCAATCTTGTTTCGAGCAAATGAAATTCTACCTAATTACCAATTCCCCAATTCAATTAATTAAAAAAAATGTTTAAAATTTTTCAAAATGTTGAAAAATAACTTGTCATACCAATATGTTTTGATTTGTATATTTCCCCCCAAAAAATTATGCTCAACCGATATTTTTGAGTAATTCACAAGTCACCTTTCTTCGTTATCGAACTTTGACTATGTAAATAGAGGTTGAGGCTATGTGATAGGTAACTTCACGATGGACGCATATGTATTGAGTAATTTACATGTCACCTTTCTTAGTTATTGAACTTTGACTAGGTAGATAAAGGTTGAGGCTATGCGATAGATAACTTCACGAACCTTCCTCTTATGATAAGAAATTTTATTTTAATATTTTTAATATTTAAATGGTAAAATAATATTTTTGTCTTTCATTTATAAGGTGCTTTTACAATTTAATGTGGTAGAGATATTGTCACGTGACACTTATATTGTTATGTATCACTTTAAAAATATAATACTTATAAAAAATAATAATAATAATTTCAAAAGATTTGATATGCTTTTAATAAAATAGGGTTTTTTTAGTGATCGATGATAATTAAAGAATAAGTAAATTTTATGGGTGATTTTGTCATTTGCTTATGTTGTAGGGGTGAAAAATCGTCCAATCTTTTCAAATTCAATGCACATTGGTTAGAAGATGGAAAATTTTCAAATCTTGTAAAAGTTAATAGGTCCTTTTTGATAGAGAAAGTAAGGATTATATTGTTGGAGGTGGTTGTGGGGTGAAAAACTGTCCAATCTTTTCAAATTCAATGCATATTGGTTAGATGGGGAATTTTCAAAACTTGTAAGAGTTAATAGGTCTTTTTTGATAGAGAAAGTAAAGCACTGCAACTATTTAATTTTATCAAATCTTAAGGTTAAGTAAGCATTTGTAAAATGGGCAAGTGAAAATAGGATTATAAACAAGAAGGACCTGATAGAGATTGAAAGTCAACCGACAGATCTTTACTTTCAGGGTTTAGCTAGTTTCTCAAATGAGGAGCATAAGTCCTTAATTAATGGATTAGAAAAAAGAAAGAGGCGGTTGTTGGATGCGAAAGAGGCTTTTTGGAGACTCAAAAGTAGATCTTTGTGGTTGGAAAAGGGGGGTGATAATACAAAGTTATTCCATCAATTTGCTAATCATTGGAAAAATGTTAATACAATTTGGAAGATGTAGGGTCTTGATGGATCTTCTCAAGATTTAAGGATTTGCAAGGGCATGAGTCAATCATTTTAATGGGATTTTCAAAGAAGATAATAGGGTTACGATAGTTGAGTTCATCAGAATGGCAACTTTCTTTCCTGACTTTGTTTCAAAAGATGATAATGTGAGTTTAATGGATGTTGTATCAAAGGAAGAACTTCAAGAGGTACTAAACTCTTTTCAAAAGGATAAGAGCCCCAAGCATGATGATTGGGCCATACAATTATTTCTTGAGTTTTATGATCTACTTGAAGAGGATCTGCTAAAACTGATTGAGAATTCTAGGTCAATTGGTAGGATCCTACCAACCTTTAATACTACTTTCAATGTCTTGATCCCTAAATTGGATAACCCATCCAATTTTGAAGAGTATAGATCCATCTCTATGTGCAACTGCATCTATAAAATAATTTCTAAAAGTATTGCTAGAAGGGTGAAGGAATTATTGTCAAAATCTATATTCCAAGAGCAGTTTGGTTTTCTAGTAGGGATGAAAATTCATGAAGATGTAGGGGTGGTTCGAGAAGGTTTTTCATTCTATAAAAATTAAAAGGTTGCATGCTATGGTAATCAAGGTGAATTTATCAAAATCCCATGATAGGGTAAGTTGGATTTATCTGAGGCTAATGTTCATCCATATGGGTTTTAATATGAACTTTGTCAATTAGGTTATGAGTTATGTAACCACAATATCTTTTGCAGTGTTAGTTAATGGTTCACCGTTTGAATTCTTCGGGTCAAGGAGAGGGATCATACAGGAGTGTCCACTCTCCCCATTATTGTTCCTTTTGGTAGCTAAAGGATTGAGTAGAGCCTTGTATGAGGCAAAATCTCCTGGATCTTTTAAAGAGGTAAGAGTTGGTAGGACACTATATATTTCACATTTGTTTATGACATTATTTTATTCTGTGATGGCTCATGAAGAGATGCATAAAAATTAAGAGAAATCATGGATATATATTTTAAGTCCATGGAATGGGGATTAATGTAGGGAACTCTTCATTCTCATTTATGGATATTAGCCAGGAAGACAAAGAGCAGTTGAAACAAATGTTTCCCTTTTTTAGAAGTGGACTTACAATCAAGTATTAAGTATATTGGATTCTACTTGAAACCTAATGGCAACACCAAAAAGGATTGGGGATAGATGATCTCCGCAGTAGAGAAAATATTAAATTTATGGTGTAATAGGTGTTTATCCAAAGGGGGGGGGGGATATTAGTTCTAGTCAAATCTGTGTTGGAGGCTATTCCTATGTATTAGGTTTCCTTGCCATTTATCCCCAAAGTTGTATTGGAGCAAATAAGAAGAATGATTTTCAAATTCCTTTGGGATAGGTAGAGCTCAAGGAAGCACCTTTCTTGGGTAACATGGAAGCATATTGCAATCCCAAACAAAATGGGTGGATGGGGTATAAAAAACATTAATTTATTTGCAAGAGAATTGGTATCAAAATGTGTATGTAGAATCATCGAAGCTAGATGGTTGAAGTGTAAGGTGGTAAAGAAAAAATATATTGAACCTATGTCGGTAGAGAATTTGATCATATAAAATTCAAAGTTCTTTCAAAATGCCTAAATTATTTAGAAAGAAGTTGTTATGGCCTTCCCAATAATTAGTAATTGACTTGTGTGGAAGGTATTTGTTAAGAACCAAATATAAAAATAGCACAGAAAAACCTCAGAATAAGTACTCAATGCCTTGAAAAAGAGAGAATTTCAGATAATAAGCCTCTTCGAGGGGGAAACCTCCTTATACACCGCATAAATTTTCAAGTACAAGATCATTCCAAATGAAAATGTCTCCTTGGTATATATAGGAGACTATGAGGTACAATTACAACTAATGGACCCAAGCCGACATAAATAAAATAACATTACTAATGTAATATTCCCTAATTAAGGGGTAATGTGCCACTATTTAAGGCTTAACATGCCCCTCCCCTTCAGACAAGTGTTGTCCGCAACGCTTGAGTAATTATGGATGCTTTTGTATAAAAGACTCATCTTCCCAAGTGGAATCTTCAGCAGGAAGTTTCCTCCACTTAATGAGATACTCTGAAATGGAGATACTCTGAAATGGATATATTCCTCAGCTGGTGAATTCTTGTGTCAGTGATGGCTTCAGGCTCCAATATGATTTTTACTTCCTCATCAAGTTCTAGCAATACAGTTTGAACTTGGATTTTGTCACCTATAACCTTCTTTAAGCATGAAACATGGAAAACTGGGTGTACTCATGAGGATGCAGGAAATTCCAATTTGTATGCCATAGTACCAATATTTTGCAACACCTTATAAGGACCATAGTACTTTGGTGATAATTTATTATCCTTCTTGGCTTTCTTGAGGGACATCTGTTTGTATGGTTGTAGTCTTAAAAACACCCAATCCCCTACTTCAAAACTTCTTACACTACGATGTTGATCTTCTTGTTGTTTCATGCGATTATGTGCCATGGTCAGGTTGTCCTTTAATATTTGGAGAACTTGTTGTTGATGCTCAATGCAATCTTGCACTGCTTGAACCTTAGATTTTTCTTTTAGAGAAGAAGTGATGGAAGGAGGGTGGTATCCATAGAGTGCCATAAATGGTGTCATTTTTGTTGCAGTATGAAAGGAAGTGTTATAACACCATTCTGCCAAGGGTAACCATTTGAACCATTGTGTTTTTTTATCAGAGATAAAGAAATGAAGGTAGCCTTCCAAAAATTTGTTCACTATCTCGATTTTTCCATTAGATTGAGGATGATAGGATGAGCTATGAGCCAATTGAGTACCCAAACAAGAAAATAATTCTGTCCAAAAATGTCCAATGAAGATAGGATCTCTGTCACTTACAATAATCTTTGGGATTCCATGGAGTTTTTCAATTGTCTCTATGAATGTGGTGGAAACTGTATTGGCTTTGAAGGGATGAGAGAGTGCACAAAAGTGTGCATACTTGGTCAGTCTATCAACAATCACCATGATGACACTCTTTCCTTCAGACTTCGGTAACCCTGTGATGAAATCCATGGAAACCTCCTCCCAACGCTGACTTGGGATGGCTAATGGTTGTAAAAGTCTTGGGGTCTTAATTATTTCCACCTTATTTTGTTGGGAAACCAAACATTATGCTATAAACCTTTGAACATCAGTTTTAAGGCCATCCCAAAAAAATTCCTTCTTGACCCTATGGTAGGTTTTCAAAAATCCCAAGTGCCCTCCTACTGGAGAGGTGTAAAATTCCAATAGTACCTTTTGTTTGAGTTGGGAGCTCTTACATAAATATAAGTGATCTTTGAACCATAATGAATCATTTTTCCATTTAAATGTATCTAATGCATTGGAATCCCGCTGCAACCTTTGAATGAGGGTCCACACATTTCCATCATTCTTCCATGCATCCTTTGCTTCTATTATCCAATCGGGTTGGATGATCGAGATAGAATAGAGGAAGGCCTCAACATATTCATCCTTTCTTGAGAGTGCGTCTTCCACAACATTTTTCTTCCCTTTTTTATAGATGATTTCAAAATCATAACCCAATATCTTGGTCACCCATTTTTGTTGTTCTTCTGAAGATAGTCTTTGTTCCAATAAGTATTTAAGACTATCATGATCTGTTTTGACCTTGAACTGCTTACCTATTAGGTAAGGGCACCATTTCTTCAATGCATGTATTATTTCCATCATTTCCTTCTCATAAATGGGTTTGTGTAAGTCCTTTCCCTTGAGTGTATGACTTTCAAAAGCTAGGGGCCTTCCTGTTGGATTACTGAGAGGGGGGGGTGAATCAGTAATAGATCAATTTAACCATATAATCCAAGTGTTATATCAATGAAGCATTATTATCCAATAACTGCAGAGTAAATAAGCAAATGAACAATCATACACATACACAGTACACCAGTGTTTTACGTGGAAACCCAAATCGGGAGAAAACCACGGAATGC
>ML801766.1:93855-109313 GCA_009831015.1 Picea engelmannii
TCCATCTTCATCTATGCATTCTCATCAAGGACAATACATATTATATTACATCAATCATCAATCAATCAATCCTTTGACATCAATCAATCACTTGAAATCAATCAATCAAACCATTGGCATCAATGACAACATGATCCAACACTTCCTTCTTGCATTAGGAAAACACCGATGCCATTTACCAAGGCATCACATTCCACAATAAAGGTTTTTGTGAAGTCTGGTGTGGTCAAGACAAGAGCTTTACACATCACCTCTTTAAGTTGTTCAAATGATTTAGTTGCCTATGAAGTCCATGAAAATTCATCCTTCTTAGTTAGTTTCGTTAAAGGTGTTGCTATTCTCCCATAGTTCCGAACAAACTTGCGGTAGTAACCTATCAAACCCAAAAATTTTCTAAGATTCTTAAATGTTTTGGGAATCGACTAGTCCATCATGGCCTTAATCTTGTTAGGGTCTACCTTGACACCTTCATGAGATACAATATGACCCAAATACTCTACCTCCTTCACCCCAAAGAAACATTTGGACGATTTGGCATATAGTTGTTGCTCCTTTAGTAGTTGTAGCACCTTGTCAACATGTTGCACATGATCCTTCGAAGAATTGCTATAGACTAGTATATCATCAAAAAAATACTAACACCAATTTTCGAAGGAAGGGATTGAAAATGGAATTCATTAACCCTTAGAATGTGGAAGGTGCATTTGTAAGAACAAAAGGCATGACCAAAAATTCATAATGGCCTTCATGAGTTCAGAATGTTGTTTTTGGGATATCTTCTTCCTTCAGTCTAATCTGATGATACCCTGAACGAAGATCCAACTTTGTGAAATAGATTGCTCCATGTGGTTCATCTAACAATTCATCAATGACAGTAATGGGAAACTTATCTTTAATAGTGATCTTTTTGAGCTCTCTATAATCTGGACACATACGCCATGAGCCATCTTTCTTGAATACCATTACCACCAGTGCAGAGTAAGAACTTTGGCTAGGTCTAATAATGCCATCCTCTAACATTTCTTCAACCATACGCTCAATTTCACTCTTTTGGGCATAAGGGCATCTGTATGACCTGATGTTAGGAGGAACACTCCTAGGAATTAGGTGAACATCATGATCATGATTTCGAGTGGGTGGAAGACCTTTGGGAATATCTTCAAATACTTTGGAATTCTTATCAATGATCCCTTTGATATCTAAGGGAATAGTTGGCTTAGATGTTTGAACATCTAGTGAGCATAGTTGTGCAATAACACCTTGTTATCACTGAAATTTCATCCACAAATGGTTACAAGAATTCAACATCGCCAAACAGTTATGAGGTCACCCATTGACCAAAATTACCACAAAAGCATTTCCAAATGGTCAAAATCTATACAACCAATGACAAAATTAAAGTGCGTTATGACTACACAGGGCGCGCGTGCACATGCGCAAAACAAAAACACAGGAAAAACACACATGCACCCGATGCACGACTGTGGTCGCTAAAAGCCACACACATCTGAGAACGACACATTTATGAGAGTGGTTGGCCTCCCACCCACTTCTGGTTCAGCTTCCAAGTTGATTTGACACTCAAATCTGGACTGGATCCGATTGGGTGGCTGGTCAAAGACCTAAAAATGCCCTAATTAGCCTCTTTCCACACTACAAGCTGGTTGCACAATACCTCAAAGAGGTGCTATAAAAAGGCCATGGGTGCACTTCATTTTTTAAGGAATTCAATAGCAAAGTTATGCTGCTACTATTCTCTTGAGGAATCCTCTATTCTCAYCAAGAGTATACTAGCACCATTACATTGGGCAATCCATCTCACCCCTTGAGTGGATTAGCAAAGAATTCTTTCACCATTTTCATTCAAAGTTGTAAGAAGAGCTTATTTGTGGGGGTCCAAGAGCCCTCCCTTGGAGGAAGAAGGGATTCATAGTCCTCTTTCTTCTTAGTGTTTTCTTTCACTGATATAAACCTTACCATTGGTGACATGGGTCTTATTGTTTCTTTTGTTTTTATGTGCCTATGCTCACTAGTTTAGTTGTTATTTTATTTCTTAGTTTAATTTTTAGTTTTTCTTTTATATTTCTTTCTCTAACCCTTTTCCTTATAACTGTCCTGCTTAGCAAACCCAACTAAGCTTGCAAGCACCTCTTTTTTTCTCACTAAGGTGAGGAAAGAGGCACAACAAATTGGCGACTCCACTGGGGAAAGGTATCAATTTCCTACCCCATTTGGGTTTTTATAGCTCTTCTTTTGATTTATTTAACCTGCAGGTGCATTAACCAGCCCAAGCCGACCTGCAAAACATCCAATTCCAAGTTGAATTGAGAGAATTCCATCCAGAATTTTCTTTCACGGCCGTGTGTCTATTGTGCGCGCGTTTTTTGGCCCACAGACGCGCATCGTGCGCACATGCGCCTAAGTCACAGTATTGTTCTGTGCACCTGTGCCCAAAAGCTCATTTCGGTCTGCGCACAGGCGCTTAGTGCACCTCTGTCTACACTGAGACCCGTGCACCTGTGCATAAAACTAAACATTGTAAGGTTTTTTGTGATTTGGGGAAGGCCCCTAACCTTCTTAAAAGTGATTTTATGCATGTTGTAAGCTGCACCACACTTAGTTCCCTCTTCATATAAAGGGATTAGTCAAAACATATAGGCACTTAGGGGGTTTAAAATCATTTTTTCCTCTTTTTGCTTTCATTTTTCCACATGGATGGCTTTCTTTGACTAAAAGTATAAGTTGGAATCATTTGCAAACACATATAACTTGCATTGAGACTAGAGGTTGGATAACAATCGTTTAGTATGCTCTTCTCTCACGCTTCACAGCGACCTTGAGAATCAAAAAGAGGTTGTAAGACAATTTCATCTCCCTTAAAAAGACTAAAACCTTTAGGAGAGGACAACATCCCCTCTTGGGACTCCTCTTAGTTTATTTTTTAAACACATCTTAATATTGTAACGGGCCCATACATGCCCACATGCTACAAAGATAGGATAGTATTGGAATTACTTAGATTAAATCACTAGGGAAGTTTAAAGGTTTTGTAACTGGCCCATACATGCCCACATGATCACAATCTAGGATAGTTTCAAAGATTTTCTTAGATTAAATCACAATAGGGAGTTAAAGGAATAGTAAAGGACCCACATGTCTACATGCTAGTTTCCTAGGGACTTTTTGAATTACGCAAGGTTGTACCAAAGGCATTTAGTTAATTAGACAATCAACACTTGTAAGGACCAAGCGAAGTCCACATGCAACAAGGTGACACCTAATTCATTAAAACATTGACACACTTTCACTCATTCACACACAAAAGTCACTTATCACTCACATAGTTTTATTCTCGAAATGTGGAGGTCAAAGTAAGTTTCCTCCAAAGGGATTCCGAAACGGCCCACCCTTTTCTTGACAAAACTATCCACTCCCATTTAATTTCAACGAGGTTGGTCCACACCCCCAATCTCTCAAACAACCACATCTAAATATTTTCTAAAAACTCACTAAGTTTTCCTCCATAGGAGATGCCAAAAGAAATTTTTTAGTCTAGGTAGGATTTCGGGGATAGGCATCCAAATAACTCCCCGTTATCTAGTTCTCTCATTGTCAAAACAATAGAAGTTGTCAAATAGGGTACTGGAAATCCTCCAAGTCAAGTGTTCCTAACACCATAAGGCAGGGAGATACCCGTGAAGGGTTGAAGGCCAAGGTCCGGTTGTTCTGTGCGTCCCCCCTTGAGGCACCCACCTCTTGGACGAGATCCAGTCCGTGACCCATTTCTTAGGCCAAAAATCTAAATGCCCCACTTTGACAAAGGTACCTAGTGACCAAAATCTTAGGACATTTACCCAGGTGGAAATTGTGGGTTGCAATTTCACCTTGATCAGATTTTGTGTGGCTATTGGGAAATATCGCTAGCTCTTTTGGGATATGCCCTCTTTACACCTCATTATAACTGATTATTTCATCCTTCACTAGTTTCTCTTTTGGTGACTTCAGACCCCATTGTTGAGTACTATTTGAAGGTCCAGTGCTATTTGAGAGGAAGGATGCTACATCTTTTAGGAAATTAGCATTTGTTTTCTTTGATTCCCCACGCAGACAAAACCCACTTATCCACATATATGCTTCTTTTTCAAAACACTTTATTTATGATGCACTTCTGATTACATCTTTGATTTAGATATATATATATTGTGTAAAGTTCAAAATTTGCAACAAAGGCTCTTGCTTATTTTCTCTCATCATATTTTGCACACATCCACTCAGCTAGTCAGACATCATAGGGGACCCACAGAATCCCCGTCATTCCAGACGCTTGCTAAATCTCCCTCCTATCTTAGGAGGAGTTCCTGGTCTTGCCAACTCATCGACACCACCTTCTCACACTCCAGTGAGTGCCACTATATTAGGATCAACTTTGCTTGGTTCCACATTACTTGGGTCCACTCCCCAAGGTCCTCCGTCCACTCGCTCTCCTTTACACGGAAGTGGGGGGCCAACTTCCTCTCAAGGGGGAAGTACCAACCCACCTAGCCCCCCTCAAGGGTCAGGTTCATAGAACACTCATACCATGGCTAGAACTAATCCTCCACCAACACTCCTGATGCCATATTTGGCCTCTATTAACATACCAGATCTAAGAAAACTCACCAATGATCCTATATTGCATGACCCCACATGGCCTACAATGCCCACCAAACTACCTTCAGACATCCCCAAGTTTGAAGGAAAGGCAGGGGATGACCCTGCCAACCATGTCATGACTTTCCACCTATGGTGCTCTTCCAATAACATTATGGATGATTCCATCAGACTATGATTATTTCAATGCACACTCACTGGCCCATCAACCAAATGGTATGTAGACGAAAAATCAGGGTCCCATGCGACTTTCGAGTCCTTGGCCAAAGAATTTTTGACCTTCTTCCAATTACCAATCCGCCACGACAATGGTCTTGAACTACTCTCTAATTTCAAACAAACCTCAGCCACACATATCGCTGATCACATTCACGAGTGGCATAGATGACGTAGTTTGTGCAAAGTAGAAACCACCAAAGAACAGTGTCTTGACTGGTTTCTCAGATCACTTGTCTCTCTCCTCGGTAAGGATGTAGCTTCCACCTTCCCTTAATCAGAAGAAGAAGCCATTAGTAAGGCTCAACAATACAACCTCATCTATTCATAGTCAGGGTACTTGTACACTGTACTTCCTAATCTCCCAAAACCCGTGCCATTTGGCAAAGACAAACCCGAGATGTCTCACTCAGCAAACAGAATGATTGGTAATACCATGCACCACGGTCCACAACCCCAACAACCACCAATGTATGGAACACCCCAATATCCGCCAACATATGGGGGCACCTCTTATTACCCCCCACCCCCTTATCAACAACCATACCCTGTTGCTATACCTCCACCCATCAGTGGGCCACTGCCGGCACCCCCCATACACCCACCTATCTAAACAAGTTCTGGTACCCCCTCTACCTCAGCTTATACTCTAAATACTAGAGAAAGAGCCATGCCTTCCTATGTACCTTACGGATCACAACTCCCATAGAATCCGTACTTTCCATTTCCTAGTCCCCCACAGCCCATGGCACCCCCACACCCTCACGCTGGGGTGAATTTTGTTCAACCCTCTCCTGTTCAGCAATATCAAAATTTCGAACAACTAAATACGGCAAATCCGACCCACCCGTCGAATAATGCCAAAAAGAAAGGAAGAAACAGGAACAATAACAACCCAAGTCAAGGCGGGAATCAACCCCAACAAAACCAACCTATTGGGGGAAACCAGAACCAAGGGAATCAGAACCCCCAGGGGGGAAATAACAATAGGCGTCAAGGGAGAAATAACAATACTATTAAAACCACCTTCCCTTGTGCCCTTTGTGGTGATATTGGTCATTATACTCATCATTGCCCCCAAATCCCTGATTTTAAATGGCTAAAAGACTCAGGCAGTCTACCACATCCTCCAACACTGCCTGCCCCTCAGTAGGCCCCACAACAATACGTACAACAACCCCCCCCAGCCGTGCTGCAGAACCCCATTCCACACCAAGGTGTGATGAACACCCAATAAGAAATACAACCTACCCCACCACAGTTGGGATAATACCTCAATCCAAACAATCCAACAGATCATACGATACTCCTCACCAGTGAGGAATAAATCCTTCTGCAAACACGTAGTTGTCAATACCGTGAACCCGCTGAGTCTCCTCCCATTCCCCTAGAAACAATCCTTGCACCAACGGGACCCCCGTTGGTGATCCCTCACCCTAATGTAGAACCACCTCTTCGCATCCCTCACATCCCATTGCACAGGAACACCCACAACCCACAGGCTAGGGCGTCTCATAATTACAGTTTGGTTGATGACTTAGCACAATCCCCGACTGCCATGTTAGTCTTAGAAGTCCTTCAAACTTGTCCCACTTAGCAAAAATCATTAATTTCTGCCTTGGGGGCCGTTGACCCCATGGATACTCGACTCATCATATTTGATCTTGACAACGGAGAACCTCACCTCCCCGCTCTAATCGCTTTTCAAATCCCAGTAAAAAATCGGAACATAACAGTTCATTGGTGCATCATCGATGAAGGAGCATCCACATGCATCATGTCCAAATCTTTATGGAAGAAACTTGGTTCCCCCGAACTCATACGATCTGCCATTACCTTAAGAGCTTATGAAGGATGACCATCATCTCCTGAAGGACTCTTCCAAAATGTCCCCATAGAACTCGGGGGCAAGACCATTCTCATTGACATTGAAGTTATTGATGCCCCGCTTGATTATAATATCCTATTCAATCATAGCTACATGTATGCTATGAAGGCAGTTTCCTCTTTCGTCTTTTGAATGATGATGTTCTCCCATAACGGGAAGATCATTACCATTGACCAAGTCTCACATTACGAGCCTAACCCTTCTGCCAACATCGATAACATTCTCCCTCTCATCCACACGAGTCATGACACATACCCACTCATTGAAATGGGTCCCGAGATTTTCAAAGACCCATCATTGTTAGGAACTTACCACGACGCACCACCACTTCTTCATCCTTCCAATCAATTATGCATCGTATCATCCAACGGAACTGACATAGAGGATACCCTTCCTCCTAGGGAGGCTTCTATCATATCTGACGTCCCACTAGTCACAGAGCTCCCCCCTCACGAGCCTCCTAGGAACTCATCGACTCCACCAATCCATGATTTCACCCCTCCCCAAGGCCATATCCTAGTTTGGGAGACAATTCCCCAAGCCATTACTCAAATCCCCTTCTTTTATCCTCCACCAGGCGTACAATCTTTCCAAGTAGCCGCAACTCTTACCCTCCCTAATATGGTGTTAGCAATTCCAGTTTGGTATTTACATCCACCAGAGATGGTCCCTCAACCATCCCTTCCCCCCCAAATGGAAGGAATCCCAATGATGATTCCCATACTCACTCCCACCATACCCTCTACACCCCCACTCACTACCCTCCCTGCCATAGCTGGGGGCAGGCGAAAGAAGAAGGAGCCCACAACTCCACTTCCCCCATGCATCCAACCTCCTTGCGCGCTATGTGAGAAAGATGGACACTAAACCAACAACTGCCCATCTCTACCCGAGTTACAGAACCTGATTCCACTCAATCAAACACCATCAATACTCGCCACTGTAGCAAGTACTTCCGCCACTGCCTCTCACTCAAGTAGTAAAGGGCTGCAAACCAAATTCGCTTGCACTATATGTTCAAAATATGGCCATTATACACACCATTGCCTAGCATTGCCATGCTTTCAGAAGACATTAGCCATAGTACGCCAAAGCTTCCAGAACAAACTCAACCCAGCTACATCATCCCTCCCAAAAATCACTGACATCCATTATGTCACAACTTCAATTAATGAACATATGAGATGCCCTTGCTCTCTATGTGAATCCTTAAATAATTTTACATACCAATGTCCTATGATCATTGAATATAGGCAACATCAATTAACCCTGATTCAAACCCCTACAGAATCGATGGTTGACCTTACCTCGTCACTAGAAATTATTCGTATCATTTCTCCTGAACCTGAGGCACTCCCGACGCCTCCATGGTTCTTGGATGACTTATCCAAGGATTCACCCCCAAATCCCCCCAATTCTCCCATTAATTTCCCTACAGAAATTTTACACCCAACTACCACTGGTACTCCTTAGTACTTTGATATTTGGTTTATGATGAGTGAACCATCGCAATCTCATTGCGTCGTTCCCCCTACTTCTTCATCACCAGGGGAAAACCACATGGCGACAATCACCAATATCACTCTTTTAGATCCTTTGTATTCCCGCCAATTCCACTGTGACGAGGACATACTCAAAGAGTTAAATACCCCCGACTACCCATGGGATGCGCTACACCATCAAGCACTCTTCTTTCCATAGGAAGCCTCCACGCCTCCTAACCAACACCCCATATACATGGTCGAAACCAAGGATTTTATCCCATCAAGGCACATCAATTGGTTCAACAACCCCATTCCTGCCCCTGATGCTTTTGAAGAAGGCAACATGGCCAACATTTCTCCAACCATCAAAATCGACATTTCCATAAAAAATGGAGTTGTCGAGGAAATCACCATTGGTGCCGCTTGCACTCCTCAAGAAATCACTGCCTATAAAGCCTTCTTCCAAGAATATCATGATATTTTTGCCTGGTCATACACAGAAATGCCTAGCCTTGATCCCTCTATCGTCGAACATCACATCGACACCTGGGCTGACATTACACCAGTTTGTCAAAAACAACGACCGCTACACCCATCCAAAGAAGCAACCATCAAAGCCGAGATTGAAAAATTACGTGCGGCTGGGTTCATCTACCCCATCGCCTATACATCATGGGTTTCCAACCCTGTACCTATTAACAAAAAACAGGGCACTATCCGCGTCATCATGGACTTTCGCGATCTCAATCACACATGTCCCAAAGACAACTTTCCAATGCCTTTCATTGATCAAATTATCGACGACTGTGTAGGCCAGGAGGCTCTATCCTTCAAGGAAAATTTCTCTGATTATAATCAAATCCAAATCCACCCAACCGATCAATACAAAACCACATTCACTACCCCTTGGGGTACTTTTTCATATCAGGTCATGCCTTTTGGCTTAAAGAATGCTAGCGCAACTTTCCAACGGGCTATGAAATACATTTTTCACGATCTAGCTCATATCATCCTTGCATACTTGAACGACCTCAGAACTCGATCTAAGAAACACACACAACATCTTGATGATTTACGGATCATCTTTCAATGGTGTCTTCAGTACAACATCCGCTTGAACCCCCTCAAGAACGTGTTCTGCGTCACTGCAGGGCGCCTCCTTGGATTCATAATTTCCCAAAGAGGTATTACCATGGACCCCCTCAAAGTCCAAGCCATCACAAAAATTCCAGCCCCCGGAATTTATGTCAACTCTAGAGCCTACAAGGAAAAGATAACTTTCTACGACGCTTTGTCCCAGACTATGCCACTTGAGCACATGGTTTCCTTTGCTTACTACGCCATGACATCCCATTCCACTGGGATGAACATTCCCAAAAATCATTTGACGATCTTAAAACGATGTTGTCTAACACCCCTTTAATTAGTCCACCCGACTACAATCGTGACTATATCCTCTACATATCAGCCTCAGCTGTCTCAGTAGCATGAGTTCTCGTCCAAATCGATGATGAAGCTCATGAGCATGTCATTTACTATGTTAGTAAAAACCTCTCAGGGCCACCCTTGAAGTATAAACACGAAGAGAAACTAGCCCTTGCAGTCGTCCTCGCAGTCCAGAAACTGCGTCATTACATTCTGCTTCACACGACTAAAGTCATCGCATATTCCAACCCTATGCAATACTTGCTCAGTCTTCGACAAATTAATGGCAAATTTGCTCGATGGATCGTTATCCTTCAGGAGTACGATCTTGAATTTTCAACACCCAAGAGCAAGAAATCCCTCATCCTCGCCGAACTTGTCACGGCCTTCCCCTCCGATACTACTAGTGCCCCCATAAATACTGAGTTCCCCGATGAACATCTCTTTTACATCACTTCCGATGATCCTTGGTACGGTGACCTCCTCGTCTATCTTTGAACCCAAAAGTTTGGTAACCACCTCTCATGAGATGATCGTCATCGTATTCACCACCAGGCCCCCTGCTATCTCCTCATTGGAGATATCATATATCAGTGAGGGGTCGACACCATACTTCGTCGATGCTTGACTATTGATGAGGCCGATAGAGTCTTAAATGACTGCCATAGCGGCGCATGTGGGGGCCATCTTTTGGGAATGTCCACTGCTCAAAAAATCATCCGAGCAGGTTATTTTTGGCCTACATTGTTTCACGATTGCATTTGTGCCATGAAGTAATGCGAGAAATGTCATCTTTATGCCAACAAAGCATGAGCACCACCTGCTCTTCTTCACCCAGTCATTACTGTCGGCCCCTTCTGTAAATGGGGCATCGACTTCATGATTTGTAATCCCCCATCCAGCAATGGACACAAATACATTGTTGTCGCAGTCAATTACTTCACAAAATGGGCTGAAGCTATGCCCACCTTCAACAACACCGCTGATACTGTAGCGTGTTTTTCTTTAATCACGTCATATCCCTCTTTGGAGTACCACTCCAACTAGTTTCCGATCACGGGAAACATTTTGAGAATGAGATTTTTGTCGAACTCTCATATCGGTTGGGATTCTCCCATGAGTTTGCCTCATCATATTACCCTCGGTATAATGAACAGGTTGAAGCAGTTAACAAGGTCCTTAAGACCATGTTGCAGTGCACGGTTAACAAACATAAGGCCAATTGGCATCATATGTTATTTTCTGTGCTATGGGCTTACTGTACAGCCGTGAAAACGGCCATTGGTTTCGCACCATTTCATCTAGTTAATGGGTTTGAGGCCACTCTTCCCATTGAGTGCGAAATTCCCACCTTACGCACTACAATTGAGCTATTACCCGACACTACTCCACTGGAGTAGCGCTTGCTGAACTTAGAGTCCCTGGATGAAGATCGTCGATCTTCATTATAGAACAATGAGGTAGCCAAAAAATGGTCAAAGGCCACCTTTGATTGCCATGTCAACCTTCGCTCATTTCATGAAGGCGACCTCATCCTTGCTTACGATATCACTCATGATACCCTCGGTCATGGAAAATTCGAGTCACTATGGCACGACCCCTACATCATCCAACATTGCCTCACCAAATGCGCATACATCCTGGCCTCTCCCGAAGGCCTTTCTCTTAAAGAACCCGTCAACGGGTTATACTTAAAGAAATTTTACGCCTAAGCATAGTCATTCTACTTTAGGTTATTTCTTTTATAGTGTTTTTTAATCTTTTTTTTCCATCCCTCACGTCTAAAATATCATTTTTTCTATTGACATATGCCTCCTCCACCGGCCTACCACATCGGTTACGCCGACGACGCCTGTCGTTGGACACAAAATCTCACTTCGGCAGCTTGGGCCCTTTATACCCCCTCACATGAAATGATCCACTCTAGCGGCATATGTTTGGGTTTAGCAACCAACAACCAAGCTGAATACACTATCGTTATTGGCCTCCTTGTCAATGCCCAACATCATCATATTCATCACCTTAGCGTCTTTCTTGACTCTCAACTAGTCGTCCTCCAGCTCAACAATGTGTACTGCGTCCGCGATTTTTGCCTTTTTCGAAAATACCTGCAAGTTAGACTTTTATCTCGACATTTTGATTTCATTACATTTACACATATTCCAAGACAATTGAATCAAATTACATATAACTTAGCTAACAGTGTGTTAGATTGGCATATATCACATCAAGCTACCTCTACACATACATAAAAATATCAAACACCTGTCACAGCATATATAAATTAGACATCATCAACACATTAACAAAAAACATGTAAACATCACATAGATCCCCAAATGTATACTCATATATATATAAATCGGTCCACAGTGCCATCAAAATGTTTACATACAAATATACAAACATCCGCAAGCCAGTGAAGCACCTCGGTACAAAACTGGTGCCACTACACCAAAATGGGCTCACCAGCCTATATACAAAAATACAAAAATACATAGAGCACCACTCAAGGTGCCTCTAGAGCACCACCTCCTGCCCCTCCCTCAGGCAGTGGTCCCCCACCCACTACTGGTCCCTCTGTACCGGGAGGTAACCGTCAGGTCATAGCAGCATCTGCTACTGCTGCTCGCCGCACCACATCCTACCATGTCGACGAAACTCCCACACACTGCTCCAGGATGGCCTCATCTTGGATACGCGACCACATGCCCTCAAGCACACCCTGTAGCACCACCTCCAGGCAGTGACAAATATCCTCAAAATCTACTCCAGCATCCACCAGAGGAGCATGCGATGGCCGACACCTGGGTCATCAAAACAACGTCTCCTCGCTGCTCTCTCATCATTAGATGGTATTGTCTCGGTGTCCTCATGTTGATGTCTCTCTCCTACCCGCGGCCCTCCCTGCGTGATCCAGGTGGATATCGGTGGCCACCCACCTTTTCCAAATGGCTCAAAACAGTTTTCTGGCCATTTTGACAATTTACTATTTTTAGCAGGTTTTAACTTTCGGGGCCATTTTGAGGGTCCAAATGAAGGTTTTTTGAGATATAGGTTCTCAATGATAGATAAAGGAATAATTGAGCCCCCAAAATGAATCTCCTCGACAATACCTTTCCAACGAGCTATCACACGCCTAAAACGGAGATCGTATGCAAAAGTTACGACCCCAGGAAGTCGATGTACTCACTTACCCAAACGGGGCCCACATGACTTTTGGCGCTTCATCTCCTAGGGTTAGGTTTTTGGATGTCTAGGACTTTTGGCATTCCCATTTATTGTAAAAGGGCCTTCAGAGCCTCATTGTAATCATCTTCTTGTGAATGCGAGTAGCCATCACATCCCTTCTTAGAGATAAGCTGCCACCATTCTAGCGAGTCCTTCACTCTATATTTTTATAGTCTCTGTACATTTCTCTGATTAATAGAAATCGTGTATTACTGTATATCTATGTTTATGGTTGAATCTCTGATACATTTCTGTTATATTATTGAATATTTGCAATATCTATGTGCATTTATTTATTATATCTCCGCTCTCATTTCGTGCCAAAAAAATAATCCGGATCAGTGGTATCAGAGCAAGCTGCTCTTGATTGTTTTTCAGTGCATCTCCCCGATGAGGTCCGAGTATAGCAAGTTGGGTCTTGAGCTTGTCTCTCTCGAGGAAAATCGCTCTCGCACACCCAAGAAACCCTCAATGGTGGAAGAAAAGAAAAACTATGGAGCAGACGATCCTATCAGTCTGTTGCTTGAGCAAGCTCTCACGCGACAGAGGGACGAAATGATGGAGAATTTTTACCACATCCTTCAACGCTTGCCGATAGCATCAGGTGCATCTCCATCAAGCGACCACTTTGGAGGCACCTCGCCTTTCAAGGTACAGGTTAATTTTGATATTCTCATATTTGAAGGTCAAATAGATGCAGATGCCCTAGATAAATGGTTAAATCTGCTAGAATGTTATTTCTCTGTTCATAATTTTTCAGACAAGGAAAAGATCACCTTCGCACTCCTTAAGGCTCTCCCCCATGTCAAACATTGGTGGGAAACTTACTGGGAGCAGATTTCCACAGAGGATTCTGGAATATATGGGGCCGAGCCCACTTGGGGATTTTTTGTGGATGCAGTAAAGGAACAGTACTACCCTGTTGGCAACTATGAGGACCAGTACATGAGATGGACCATACTACGGCAAGAGAAGGGCCAATTAGTTCCAGAGTTCACCAATAGCTTCCATACCTTGCACACCAAGCTGGGTATCAAAGACTTTGAATGACATTTGGTTCTGAAATACCGTGGGGCTCTACACAGATACATCCAAACTGAAATGGATTTTCTGGAAATCTCATCACTCGGTGCTGCCTATCGATATGCTGTTAAAATTGAGCAGAAATTTAAGCACCAGAACAAACGGGAATTCGGGTCGGCAAATCCGCAACAACCAAAGTATGACAAAGATGGCCCTAACAAGCAATCTCCCGAAAGCAAGTCCAAGACACAAGAAAAGAAGGGTCACGGGAAGACAAAGAAGGACACCGGAAAATGGTGCGAGTTCCACAAAAGCCCCTGGCACAACACTGATGAATGTCGCTCAAAACAGTCATTGTTGGCCGAGATCAAAGACAAAGAGCCAAACCTTGATTCAGAATCTGATTATGAAAATAATGGTAAATGACAGATCATTGACACAGACCCCACTGCTATTGTCGCGACTGCAACAATTCAACCAGAAGAACCAATAGATCCAGAAGAGGGGGAGCGCCTTTTTCATTCACAGATGTGGGTGAAGGGGAGCCCGCTACATTTTATTTTTGATAGCAGAAGCCAGAAGAACCTCATCTCAGCAAAGGTCGTCAAACAGTTGGGATTGTCGACAACACCACACCCGCAACCATACAACATTGGGTGGCTTCTCCAAGGACGGGATCTTCGTGTCAGCCAGCAGTGTCGATTGTCATACGACATCCAACCCTTCAAGGATGAGGTATTATGTGATGTTTCCCCACTGGATGTCTGTGATGTTCTCTTGGGCCAACCATATATGTGGAAACGCCATGCTATCTATGAGTCTCAACCCCGTAGTGTCATTAGTACTCTGGGGGGTTATCTCTACAGGATACCAGAGGTAGTTCCAACTACTGCCCCACCTAAACAGTGCCGCAAGGTAGTATCTCATACTACAAAATTCATCTTCTCCACAATATGTTCAAAGGGTGAACAGAAGGATACTGCAGCCACCACAGCTTTGGCCAAAGCACCTTCTATCCAATAGAAGCAGGTCGACAAGGTTGTAGCAAAGCACGATGATTCCTTCTGCACACAATCATCTAAAATAGCCAGACTGGTTAAAAAGTTCCAAACCTTCTAGCCACAGGTTCGTGACAGATTTCCACAAACTAAGTAGCGTGAATTCTCCAGCAAGACAAGCAACTCACCAGGATGCAGATTCAATAAATGCTTTTCCCTCTCCCCCGGGAACTCAACGCAATGGAGACCATTGCTTCCTAAGGAGGGGGTATTGATCCAGGTGGATATCGGTGAACACCCACCTTTTCCAAATGGCTCAAAACAGTTTTCTGGCCATTTTGGCAATTTACTATTTTTAGCAGGTTTTAACTTCCGTGGCCATTTTGAGGGTCCAAATGAAGTTTTTTCGAGATCGAGGTTCTCAATGATATCCAAAGGTATGATTGAGCCCCCAAAATGAATCTCCTCGACAATACCTTTCCAACGAGCTATCACACGCCTAAAACGGAGATCGTATGCAAAAGTTACGACCCCGGGAAGTTG
>ML801766.1:109605-120633 GCA_009831015.1 Picea engelmannii
TCTCTGATTAATAGAAATCGTGTATTACTGTATATCTATGTTTATGGTTGCATCTTTGATACATTTCTGTTATATTATTGAATATCTGCAATATCTCTGTGCATTTCTTTATTATATCTCCGCTCTCATTTCGTGCCAAAAAAATAATCCGGATCACTGCGACAGTCTCCCCGGCTCCAGGCGAACCAACGCTCTCAGTAGCTCAACCTTGAGCCCGCGAGGTCCCACATCTACACATACAAACAACCAAACGATAGTATCAACATCTATACAAAATACACATGTCATGCTATCTCAAAAAATCAATATATCAAACTCATAAACATACCTCGGTGATCAAACACCTCCCCTGGAGGTAACACCATGTCCGGATCAACCCGGAAGTCAACATCAGTGTAAGGATACTGCAGTATAACTTGCGACATCTACCACCACACCTGTGCCGCCTCAACCATGAAAAAATGGCTGCCCTCACCACCACCATGGCGAACCAATATCGTTGACCACCACCTCAATCGCGGCTCTCGCACACTAGGAGCGCCCAATAAAATCCTAGGGCGCAACATAGGCACCCTCTCCAAAAACCAAGCCACCAAGATAGACCCAAAGGCAAAGTCCCCGGTTTCAGTAGACTGACATCTGTCCAGTTGCCCCACCATCCTGGCATGTAGCGTCAACCCCTAGGCAAAGTGTTCCCTGACCAGTGCCCTCCCCATAACACTCAGTTGCCCTCCATTGATCCGCTGAGTCGCGAGGGACCCATACACCCTCACAATCATCGCTGCTACACAGTGATGCACTAGAGAATCCATCGCCCCGATACTCACGGCGGAGCCTGACATATAGTTCTCCCTCGAGAAGTACCTCCGGACCAATGTCGCTAACGACACGTCCACTGGTAGGGGCGTTCCTCGAAAAGGGAGCCCATTCAAAAAGTATATGTCCTCCACCGCAGTGAAGGTGATCTGATCTCCCCGCACCATAAAGCAATGCAGGTCCAGAATCCACATTCAGATCAGAAACTGCAGGAGATACTCCTGTGCCCGTATCAATGGGCACTCAAAGAACTTTAGCAGCCCACAGGCTGCCAAAGTGGCACATACACCCATCTCCTCAATAGCCATGGCATCCCTCAGCTAGGACCAATCCCGCTCTCACTAGCTGACTAGCATCGTGCCAAATGATCGCCTATAGCCACATAAAACAATTCTAGGTCAACCATATTGACCATAAAATACATTAAAAAAGATGAGTTTTTTACTCGTAAGCTTTGCCCCCAAGGCACAACTGTTTAACCCATGGGTGCGCACATATGTGCGCCTATTCACCCCACAGGCGTGCACGTATGCGTGCCTGTTCACCCTACAGGTGTGCACTCAGGCATGCCTGTCCATCCCACAGGCATGCATGCATGCATGCCTGCTCACTCTATAGGGGTGCCTCTATGCGCCCCTGTCACGAACATAGGCACGCATCAAAGCACGCCTATCCACTACACAGCCACGCACCCATGTGCGACTGTGTAGCAAATAGGTGCGCATATCATGAGCGCCTTTGTCCCCCCTACGGGCACCCCCATGCGTGACTATCCGGATAACCGGTGCGCACTCGTGTGCACATATTTCTGGATCACCTGTGCACTTGGGGGCCCACACCGATAAAATCCCCTGTACAACCCTCCCTACAGACCCTGCCCATAAATGGAAAACCTACTTCTATATAGGACAATAAGACTACTAACCTGAGGCTTGCTGGTCTTGAATCGACTGCCCCATTCTCCTGGAATATCCAAATCTCCTCTGAATACCTCTCATCCAGTCACTCTGGTACAAATGAGGTGGCAATGTGGGCCCTACAACTATATATAGGCCTTTCCACCAAACTTCTAATCACCATTCCAGGAGCTCCAGGTGTCTATTCTTTGATCCGTCTTCAGCCACGGGATCAGCATCCCATCATCTACATTAAGACAATCCCCAAGACACTTTTTATCCTTAGCCCTCGGGGTGCCATTTTTTCATACCCCATCCAGGTACGCATGCTCATGTTCAAAATTATCAAATAAATGCTCGTATGTTCGATTCTCTTCAGATATTGTTCACGTCGGGTATTTGGTTTTCATGTGTGCAGGTACTTGGTCATCATACATCAACGCAACCCCTTCAGGTATATAATCAACATTAGCATGTAATCATTCCCTCTGAATCTCAATTGCATCTCCAGTCACACCCTCTGACATTTGCCTCTAGGATCCCCATCTCTGGCTCTGTAGTATCACCACCTCCATTGCATCTTAGGTACTGTCACTTGGTAGCACTGTCCCCCACATGAGTTGTCCCATTCATAACACCCTTTTGCACTTTGACACTCATGTTGTTTTTCAAAACCCTTTAGGGATGGGAGTCTCGATAGTCTTACATCATGTCGCGAATCAACCACATGCTCCTTCTCCTCATTTTTCTAGCTTTCCCACTGGACTCCCAGATTATCTCTTCAAGGTTCTATCTTGACTGCACCTCCATAGTATCATGAACCCTCCATTTCATCCACAATCAGTTTGCCCCTCTGCAAATTTCCCTCCATTTCATCTACCTCATACAGAAACCCACCCATGGCCCCCCCCACCTTCCACCAATTCTCCAAACTAATGAAACCCTCACCGGCCCAACCATATTACATTGGGGCACCCGTTTCTGTATTTGTACACTCATCCCAAATTATTCTTTATTTATTGTAAAAAGGCCTTTATTTCCAGCATTTCCATACCTTTTTGTCATCACCTTTGGTGACCTTCTTCCCTTTTTTGGAAAACGCAACCCCTGTCGCCCTTGGTTGGGGCACTCCTTATCATCTACCCTTGTTGTCATCATCCATATACTCCGAGTATCCCACAGGCCACTTACCTCTACCCTCTGAGTTTGTTCACTTTGTCCCGCCTCTGGCACAACTTATCCCACGTCTTGTTGTCCCCCTGACACTCGACTTAGTTGAATGGTTGCGGCCACTTATACTTCGCATATACCCCCAACCAAGGGAAGTCTTGAGTCTTCATACATCTTGACTTCGACCATGTACCTCCTCCAGTTCCTAACCTCACCTAGTAGATTTCACGAAGCCCTTTACTTCTGGGAGTCGCGTCCTCCTTTTTGTCGACATCAGTGCAGTTTTCCAGAAGGGTGACAGTATCTTGACTCTCATTACCTTTCCAATGAGAGATCTTGGACAACACAAGGAGAACCACAATTGCTCCCTGCTGTCGTTGACCCTCGTAACATTCGACTTCAACACTTTCTCATTTTATGGTGGGTCTTACTTTGCAACTATTGCAGTTATTTCTTATATTTTCCGAAGATGTTTGAACTTGGCTGGGCTATCAATGCCTACAAAATCCATGATATTTCTTACGGATGTCACTGCCTACTGGTCAGAGTATGTTCCTCTGTAGAATTGTCTTCTTCCTTTATCATGAACGCCCCCAAAGGCGCTGCAGTTGTCTACATCAACACACCATTCCTTTTTTAGTTACATGAACACAAGCATGGAGCATGCCCGCCTTGTTTGTACACAGTTTATTTTTACACACCTTATGGAAGGTTGGGTTCTACAGGTTCCCTTCTCCCTCCAATGGGTAACTCTTGACAATCCCACTATCTCTCTCTCTTACAATGACACTCTCAGTAGAAGAAACATTGATGGATTTCAGCTATACATATGCTCCTAACCTCATCCAATAGGGGGCATCTGTTATCACTGAAATTTTGTTCGCAAATGGTTACAAGAATTCAACATCGCCAAATAGTTATGAGGTCACCCATGGACCAAAATTACCACAAAATCATTTCCAAATGGTCAAAAACTATACAACTGGTGACAAAATTAAAGTGCGCTATGACTACACAGGGCGCGCGCACATGCGCAAAACAAAACGCAGGAAAATAGCACATGCGCCTGATGTGCGACTGTGGTTTCTAAAAGCTGAGCACATCTGAGAACGACAGATTTATGAGAATGGTCGATCTCCCACCCACTTCTGGTTCATCTTCCAAGTTGATTTTACACTCAAATCTGGACTGGATCCGATTGGGTGGCTGGTCAAAGACCTAAAAATGCCCTAATTAGCCTCTTTCCACACTACAAGTTGGTTGCACAATACCTCAAAGAGGTGCTATAAAAAGGCCATGGGGGAACTTCATTTTTTAAGGAATTCAATAGAAAATTTATGATGCTACTATTCTCTTGAGGAATCCTCTATTCTCACCAAGAGTATACTAGCACCATTACATTGGGCAATCCATCTCACCCCTTGAGTGGATTAGCAAAGAATTCTTTCACCATTTTCATTCAAAGTTGTAAGAAGAGCTTATTTGTGGGGGTCCAAGAGCCCTTCCTTGGAGGAAAAAGGGACTCATAGTCCTCTTTCTTCTTGGTGTTTTCTTTCACTGATATAAACCTTACCATTGGTGACATGGGTCTTATTGTTTCTTTTGTTTTTATGTCCCTATGCTCACTAGTTTAGTTGTTATTTTATTTCTTGGTTTAATTCTTAGTTGTTCCTTTATATTTCTTTCTCTAACCCTTTTCCTTACATTTGTCCTGCTTAGCAAACACAACTAAGCTTGCAAGCACCTATTTTTTGCTCACTAAGGTGACGAAAGAGGCGCAACACACCTTGATTCCCATTTTTCAATAATTTTGTCATGCCATTAGAGCTTATCACCTTACTAAGTTTCCCTATACCTCTTAACTCAATTTCTTTTCTTTCCAATGAAAATTTCATGAAAAGTTCTTGAAAATTAAAAGTCATTGTTCCTAATGATTGTAACCATTGGATTCCTAGTACATCAACACCACCCATGGATATATCAATAATTGGACTATTCATTACATATTCCTCCATAGTAAGATTGATCTTATTGCATTTTCCTGAGAAATTGATAGTTACTCCATCTACAATCATTACTTGAAACTCTAGCGTTAGATATACAAAGCAATTTAGAGCTTTGGCTAATTTATAGTGAATGAAATTATGAGTACTACCAAAATCAATTATAACTATTACCTTTTTATTTTTGATATATCCTTCGATCTTGAGGGTTTGAGGAGTGTTAATTCCAACCAATGCATTACATGATATCGTGGGAGTCAACTCTTCAGAAGAAATCACTTCTACATTTTCATATTGAGATGGTTCTTGTTTTTCTTCCTCTTCACAATCTATGTAGAATAATTTCTTCTCACCACACTTGTGTCCCTTATTGTACTTGCTGTCACAATTAAAGCATAAACCTTTTTCTTTTATTTCCTCCAATTGTTGAGGTGTTTTAGAAGAAGGAGCATTATTCTCTCGATAGATGTTAGGATTGGTCCTTCTAGTAGCCATAGCCATATTTTTACTTTCCAAATTTCTTGCCACCCTAAATGCATTCTCCAATGATTTGGGTTCCCAAAGGCGAACCTCATGTTGAATGTTATCCTTTAAAGTTCCAATGAATACATCAATCAAGTGATCATCTGTAATATCTGTTACCTTTATATTCAATCTTTGGAAGTTATCAATGTGCTCTGTAACTGAACCCTTTTACTTGATATTTATCAATTGGCTAAAGAAGGTATTGCTCCTTGTATCCTCATAGTGTGCTATCATTTCTTCCGTGAAAATTTTCCAAGTGACGAGTGATTTACGAGAACAAAGCCATCGATACCATACAAATTGATTGGGTTCTAAATATAAAGAAGCAATTCGTACCTTTTGTGTATGTGGAACATTATGTAGATCAAAGAATTTCTCCATCTGAAGTATCCATGTGATTGGGTCCTTGCCATCAAACTTCCTCATATCAATCTTAGGAACGCGGTTTGTCTTCAACCCAAAGTTGGAGTTTCTCCATTCTTGACTCATGTTCCTTGTGTCCTCATCATGAATTTCATGGGATACATTTTCACTTTCAGGTGTCCTCTCTATTAGGAAATTTTTCAACCCTTCCATGATCATCCTTTTTAAACCATCCATCTTAGTATCCATTATTGCCTCCAATTTGGCTTCAATTGAATCCATCATCCCTTGTAGTTCATCTTTTGTCACTCTCTTATTTTGTAATTCATTTATGTCCCTACCCATTTCTTCACCTTCATCAAGAGTCCAAGTAGGATTGTTTGGAGGCTTATTTGGTGTAGAAGTTCCCTTTTTTGGTGGCATGTTGGCCAAATATCACTTTTAAACCTTGATTTTGAGGTGGTTCTGCTAGAAAATATTTCTTCTGTTGTATCTACAAAGTTTCGGCCGTTCTGGGTACAAAAAATTATTTTTTGTATTTCTTTGATATTTCTTCTCTGCAATGCCACTGGTTTGATCAAAATTGGATGTGCCAAGTGGAATTTACAGTAACTTCCCCACAACTTGCTGATTTTTGGCCTTTCCAGGAGATATCACTTGTATAGTGTGCCCCGCACAAAATAATTGATATAAATTCTGAAAATGGTACCATAAATACTATACACTGTCTACTATCCAATGCAACTAGTCTCACTCAATTTGGATAATCTAGGAAGAACTTATGATTTTTTTACCCAGAACACCTGCTTGAGACTAGTCAGATACCCTATCTTCCATAGGGTGTATCTACAAATGTACGATGACCTAGAAGATGAAATTTTTATCACAGATACTTTAATAATTTTTTTGAATAACCTTTGGATTTAAGGGTTTGAAACGTTACATAAAGAATTTTATAGTGAAAATTTCGCAATGATTCAATTCAGGATGATTCTAGAGCCCTATCTTACACATGCTATATCTCTGAAAGTATAAGGCCTCATGTGCTGAAAATTTAACCCAACGTACTTGATCCATATACTAAATATAATCCAAGGGGTTCCTTCTGAAACGCCATAGATAAAAAATTATAGAGAAAATTCCAAGGTGTCTAAGATGTAGCAGTGAAACCCGAAGACCTTGATCTCTGATATTATATGTTAAGAACCAAGTATAAAAATAGCATAGAAAAACCTCAGAATAAGTACTCAACGCCTTGAAAAAGAGAGAATTTTAGATAATAATCCTCTTCGAGGGGGAAACCTCCTTATACACCACATAAATGTTCAAGTACAAGATCATTCCAAATGAAAATGTCTCCTTGGTATATATAGGAGACTAGGAGGTACAATTACAACTAATGGACCCAAGCTGACATAAATAAAATAACATTACTAATGTAATATTCCCTAATTAAGGGGAAATGTGCCACTATTTAGGGCTTAACAATATGTGTTGGAAATAAAGTTAAATTGGGAGATGATCATTGGGTATGGTGTGATGACAATTATAGGTTTCCAAAGATTATGGTGGAAGCATTAAGAGGACAATGTTTATATTATTTATATCAAGTAATTGATCCTCTGGGATCTACTATTTTGAGTTAGGAATGGGTTGAAGCTAGGAGGATGGGATGCGATGGAGAAGAAGGGTGGATCTAGAACAATTGTTGTCCAAATTTAAAAAGAAACCATGTTAGGATCAAAGAGGAAGAGGATGATATTATTTGGTCTCAAAATCTTGTTGTTGGTAGATACACCCCAAAGTTAGGATATAAGGTTCTTAGGGAGAAGATTTACCTCAATATCAATAATGGTGGTAAAAGGAGTTTGGGAGTTCAAGTGTCCACTAAAATAGAATATATTTGTGTGGTTGGAAATCAATGAAAGGGTTCCCACTTGGTATTTTATGCAAAGGCGAAGCTGGAGGGTCTTGGTTGATGCATTTTATGCAAGGTACGTGATGAGGATGTTTAACATATGTTCATTCATTGTTCTTATGTGGTATCCATTTTGAGAGATGTAGAATCATTATTAGGTATAAGGAATACACGGGGGGGAAATTAGTGTGGAATCTACTTTGAATGCCTAGTGTCAAAATCCATGAAATAGAATGTATAAGGCACTTCCTCTCATTGTTTCTTGGGAGGTGTGGCTAGCTAAGAATGAAAGCCTATTTCAAAGTCTATTAAAACATCTACAATTTTGTGTTTATCAAGGATTTTCAATTCTCAAATTCTTCAAATAGGTTAAAAGTAACAAGCCTCCAAGGACAGTGACAAGTGAAGTCATTGATGAATCAAAGATCATAGGCCCACTTTGATGGGGTTACTAAGGGAACCCAATGTTAGGTGAGACTAGGGGGATATTATATATCTCTAATTCCCACTAGATTAAATTCAAAGCAGGGTTGGACAAGGGAAGAAATAATTAAGTTGAGTTGATGACCTTAAAAATGATCTTAAGGTTGGCTATTGATAAGGGAGTTTAAAAAATCCAAATCATGGGGGAGTTTTGATTAATTATTAAATGGATGAGGGGGGAGGGAATTAGAAAACTTTATACCAAGGCCTTTATATGAGGATATCTTGAATATAAATGAATCAATTGATAATGTATTTTTTGTTCATGTTTACAAAGAAAGAGATGAGGCAACATACTTATTGTCTAAAGAAGGTTTGCAGATGGCCCCTGGTTACTGGCATACCAAGGGCCATCTGCCATTGAAGGGTGTGAGTCAATCCACCATTGTTTACTATGTTTTATTGGAACATTTCAAATGTATGTCTGAGATGGAAGCTTTGGATTCTTCGACCAAAAATGTGTGCAATGATCCAACTAATTGACATGCCATTGTTGGAATCCTTTTGTGCATGATTTCCACGTGGAGGCTTCATAATATTTGATTCATGCATATTATGTGGAAACTTTTGAAATGTTTACATTCCTTCCCCCTTGTGAAGAAATGTAATATAATATAAACTCTCATTCAATGATAAACCTACACAAAGAATAATTTAAATTTAAATTTATGATATGATATAGCATATAAACTTTAAAACGTTGTATTATAATAGAAAGTTATATATTATAGTATATTTATTATACATAAATTTATATAGAACAAAGTTATCATATTAAAGAGAATTCTTTAGAGTTCTCGTTTTTTCAGAGTGGTTATTTTTACCCCTAAATCAAAAAGTGGTGCTACTAGTAACATCCCTTTTTTATGGTGGTTAAAATTCAGACTCATCATATTGACAACTAATGTCATTATGATGTCATTATGGAGAAAGACTTTAAAATTTACCCTCGAATCAAAAAGCGATGCTACCAGTAGCATTGTTTTTTTTTTGGAGTTGAAATTATAACTTAATTGAAACTGTGCCCTCAACAACTGATACCATCGTCAATAAACAACTCAAAATTGACTCATAAATCATTGCTTAGATTTTTTATTTTTTTTTAAAATTTACATAACTTCGCAAGTTAGTTTAAAAAAAACCACCCATTTTAAAAACAAAAACTCTAACCCAAATTTCTTTTTTCTTTTAAATTAAAAACTATAAAAAACTATAAAAAAGAAAAGAATTGAAATTAAAAAAAAATTATATATATAAAAAAGATTAAAGAAAACCTTAAAAAACTAAAGAAATATATATATATATATATATATAAACTGAAAAAGAATAAAATTATAGCCAAAAAAAACTTTAAAAACTTAATATATATATAATTAAAAAACTTAAAATAGAAAATTAAAAAAAATAGAAAAAATACTTTAAAAAATCTTAAAAAAACAAACATAAAAAATTGAAATATATATATATATATATATATATCGTGTGTTGGGAGGGTTGCAAGGGCGATGCCCCCACAGCCCTCCGACCGATATACAACCTGCTTGTCGGTCGGAGGGCCACATGGGCAATGTCGGGCGTCGCCCCAACCCCCTCGTGGGCCTGGTCATGGATTGCGATGTTGGACATCACTCCAGGCCCCCGCGAGCTTAGTCATGGCCCCATGGGACGACGACCAGGCCCATGGGGGGGGGCTAGGGTGATGCTCGACATCGCCTCTGCGACCCTTTTCCCCGGTCATTTTTTCTTTTTGGGGGAATAATTTTTTTTGGTAAATTAAAATATTGTATTACCTCAGAGAACTGAAATTTTTACATAGACTAAGGAACCTGGAAGCCTTCCTGCCAAAAAGAGGAAACCAAAACTGAATCCAGGCTCCTTTAAAGATAACCAAAATTGTCCTTATCACTATAACTAGAATATCCAGTTTGTTGTAGTTTATACATAAGTGGCTTGAAATCCTTTTAAAACTAATCCTAAGAAACTTGAAAGAACAAAACTGAAACATGGACAAAAGGAAGATCATACGATAGAAGTATCGCTGCCTCCATCGCCAATAGGGAGATGATTCCAAATTGGAGCAAGGATGAAAGACTGATGACAAACTGCGCAATGACTTGAAGTAGGCTCACCTGATAGTGAATAAAAAATAACATCTAGCCGATGGTTGATGTTCTCCTGATGAAACAACTAGTTTGTTGCGTCTCTGCGAATGTCCAGAAGAAAATTGAGGTGCTCCTCAGAGAAACTATGCATAGTGGAATCAGGGAAGTCCTCTGGTGGTCTATTGGCTTCCTAAAGGGGGATTAACGATGCTTATTTCTCAATGAAAAGATAACCCCAGTGAATTTTCGGTGGGTCATGGACAAAATATTGGGCCATTGCACCTATGTTCATTGTAGACTGAGCAGGATAGTGAATTGGCCCAAGACGAAGCATGGGTGGTCCTTGTAGAATTCCTACAGAAACCCCGATAGATCTAGAATTCTAGTTAAATTGAACACAAACAATTTGCTGATATTCAAGAGATGAGAGAAATTTTTTGCTCCATAAATCAGAGAATTATATTAATAAAAAATGAATATACATGAGCAACCATCCTCAAAAAGAAGAGAGGAGGTGAATATATAGAATTTCCAACATAGAAATTCTAGTAAAAAAAAGCTAGAAATAGCTAAAATAGGTGTCATAAGCTAAGGGAGACCACATAGTTGGACCTAGACCACTAAAGATACATGTCACACACTCATTAATGTCCACAAGAGTTAAGTGATGTGCATTAGCTCACTTAAGCTCACTTAACTGACAAGAGAAGCAGTTCCAACTCACTTAACTGACCCGAAATAGTAGTTACTAA
>ML801766.1:139539-151633 GCA_009831015.1 Picea engelmannii
AGACATGATTGAAGAAAAGAAAGTATCACTGATGAAGGTGGAAACTTTGAAGAATGTTGCAGATTCATTAACAAAATCTGTGAGCACTGAGAAGTTCTCTTGGTGTAGAGGATCCATGGGCATTGTTGCCCTGGATTGTTGACAAAGAAAACAACAAGTGGGAGAATGTTGGGTATGTGTTATATTCTTTACACGAGTAGTAGTGTTTAAGCGTTTGCGCTGGGCGCGCAGGGGTTTGGGGGCAGCGCCCCCGAATTATTTTTTTGCACCGGGACGACATATTTCCGGGACCACATATTTTTGGGACCACATGATATTTAGGTGTTTTTTTCGACACATGGTTTTTTGCTGATGGTTTTCTGTTTCCGGTTAAGGAATTAGGGTTTTGGACTGATCCAAGTCATTGGGTTAGGGTTTTGGATGTTGCTGGCTCCTATATGTATATTGTATTGTAAACAATGTAACACAATGTATGAATATAATATATGTTGGTTTTCCCGGTTTGGGTTTCCAGGTGAAAAATCTCTGTGTAATGTTTGTATTTGCCATTGTATCTTTTTTGTTCTTTTTTGAATATCAGTTTGCAGTAGATATTGTACAAAGTTAGAATTTACACAAACTTCAATTGGATCAGTTGAGTGGAATCTTGATGCCACATTGGTTCCATCACCATGAAACATTGGGATCATCACTACTAATGCACATTTTCCTTGGGATTATCACCAGACTAGCGCATTACCCTCACTCCACTCTGTTTCATTTTGTTAACTGAAGACTGAGAGGCTAGTTAACTTAGACTAGGTGGCAGTTAACTCCTGTAACTACCAGTGTGTGTCTAGATCACTCTAGAACATCACTATGGCACATTAGCTTCTCTTCTAATGTGAATTAGCTGATTTATGCAGAGTATATCATGTGTAAATTATCATTCATTCATTCAATTAATACAATTCTTGATTCTCTTTCTCTCATTTCCGCCTTTTCTCATTTTCTTTTGCAAACTATGTATGTCCTTTGGTAGCTAGATCTTATCTGTGTAGGTTCATTCACATTTACATAAATTTTAAAGTGATCATTTAGTATCCAAATTTGAGTTTTTTTTTGGCATAGGGATCTATTGTCAAGGCCACAATTTCAACTAGGTCGTAATAAGCCATAATTTTAACGTTTAGAAAAAAAAAAAATTTTCTTTAGGCAACATCACTTTTTTATTCAGGTGTTGATTTTAAGGATTTTCTGAGAAACTATTTGAGTTTTAATTCCATGCTTGGAAAATGTTGTAATTTTAACTCACGTTAGAAAAAGTATTGCTACCAGTAGTGCCACTTTTTGGTTTGGGGGTTGATTTTCATGTTTTTATGAAAAAATATGGGTTTTAAAGGCTAGAGTTCTCATTTTGAGGTCACATTTCTTGTTAAGTCGGTAACTTTGTTATAGTAAAACCTAAAACTTAATATATTTATTATTTTATATATTTGTTTGTTTTTCTTGGAAAATAAATAAATTGTATATTCTATTGAAGATGAAAAATAAATACATTGTGTGTTGAAGCATTGGGCCATAGTTAAAAAATTGATTCTCAAATTATCTTCAATACTACTCCATTATACTAGTTATATATGTCTAAAAAATAGGATTAAACTTCCTCCACTATATATCACAATAGATCAATCCCTTAAAAATAGAGCCCAATTATTACAAAAATGAGTTGTCTAGGGAATTCCAAAGTCCAAATAGATAAAAAAAAAAGTCTAGAATTGTCCAGATGTGTGTGTGTGTGTATCAAAACCTAAGACCAAAAGAGACTTGAATCTCCTTACAAACACCAACATCAATGGGATTAGATCTGATATCAACTTGGAAACCTAAGGGAGTAGATTTCCCCTTAATCAAGTAAAGGAAAAAAATTCCATGTACAATAGAAACATCTTTTTCTTCCTTCCAAAAGAAAGATCCAACTTCCAGGTGGAGTTATTATTTTGAAAGAAAATTATCTTTAGATTTAAGTTCTTTGTACACATGGGTAATTAAAATAAGATTAAAAACTTTTCACTTCTTCATTAATGGGTTGCAAAAACAAATTTTACGTTTTAAAATATCCCTTTAACCAATTTATAACCACCATGAAATCCCCAAAAACTTGAAATTTTGATACACCTCTATCTGCAACAATTTCTAAAAGTAATTTGAGAGAAATAAGTTATGCAAAGTTATTTCCCCCCTCCCAAACCATCCTTAAAACTAAAAGAGTGGGAATCTTCTAAGAAGAGAATAATAGGTGTTGTGGCCTGATTGTCACAATCAAAATAACCCCAACTCCCTATCTTATCAATGAATTCATGGTTTATCTGCCTTTGTAAAGAAAAATTTGGGAAAATTTTATAACTTGAAAAGATAAACCTATATTTCATAACACACAACAAAGGAGACATGTATCTATCCTAAAAAATGGCAACATTCCTATCCACCCATACACCCTAGGATAATAGAAGAGGAAATGTTAAATCCCTCTAATTCTACTTTCCACGATCATTTTGTGAAGCATATAGCTACTAACTCCCAACCAATTACCCCTTAAAAGTATTTAGAAGATCCATCACTTCCCACACAAACCTAGTGTAAGGACAAGAGATGAGCAGTTGAATAATAGTCTTTGTATCCTCCTTACATAAGAACATCTTCCTAAGCCATCTATGTTCCTTCTATTGAAGGCTTCCTGTAACATACCAGATATAAAAAGTATGCAGAACATAAATAAAATGCTAGAAATGGCAGAATAACAACAATATAACCAGAATAATCATCACAATAACACTGAAATGATATAAGAATAACAACAAAAATAACACTTTGATTCTGAGAGCAATGTTCACGGGCCTCTTCGAGGGGGCAACCTCCAGTCGAGAAGAGCTCTATTACAATAATGTCCAAGATAGGGTTCTCATACCCTCGACTCCTATTTATACTAAATATGTTTATCAAAAGAAGCATCTAGAGGAAGATCCTTCTAGAAGTGGAAGCTTCTATTAGGTCTTCTTACATTCGACTTATTCTATTTTATTGCAAGGCCTTATTAATATTGACCTTTATTACATCCGAATATATTATTCTACCTATGTGCGGGTTAGGAACCTAACATGTCCCCCTCCTTAAAAACAACCTTGTCCTCAAGGATTGAGATGTGGAAATTGTTGTAAAATGGTAGTTGGTTCCCAAGTGGCATCTGCTGGAGTTGTATCTTTCCACTAGATTAACACTACCTTGATGGTTCTCTGATGCAAGCGATGCTCACGCTGGTCCAAAACTGCTTGTGGCTGTAGCCAAATGGATCCTTCTTTGGCTAATTCAGGAAGGTTGGTTTGAATTTGGCACTTAGTTCCGATCACCTTCTTTAAGCAGGAAACATGAAAAATAGGATGTAGCTTCAAATGATTGGGCAAAGCTAATTGATAGGCCACCTGTCCCACACACTTGAGAACTATATAAGGACCATAAAATTTGGGTGCTAGCTTCTGACAATGCTCTACCTTGAGGGAATTCTGCTTGTAAGGTTGTAGGCGAAGAAACACTTGATCCCCTTCTTCAAATTGAAGTTCAGAGAGACCTTGATCTTCTTGTTGCTTTATGCGATTCTGTGCCATGACCAAATTCTCTTTAAGGGTATGAAGAATAGCCTCTTGAACTGTAAGTGTTTGGTCAACTGCCTGGACCTTCAAGACACCAAGTAAGTATGAGAGAACTGAAGGTGGCTTCTATCCATATACCACTTCAAAAGGATTCATGCGTGTAGAGGTATGGTATGAAGTGTTGTACCGACATTCATCTAGGGGTAACCATTGAGTCCACTGATTTTTCTTTTCCAAGGAAAAACACCTCAAATATGTTTCCAAACACTTGTTGACAACTTCTATTTGACCATCATTCTGGGGATGATAAGCTGTACTGAGATGAAATTGGGTGCCTCGTAGCTTGAAAATTTATTGCCAAAAATTGCTTGTGAAAGTGGGGTCACGATCATAAACAATAGAGTGTGGCATGCCATGGAGCTTGAATACCTGATCCATAAAAATTTGAGCCACTGTGAATGTTGTAAATGGGTGTTGAAGGGCACAAAAATGAGCATACTTGGAAAGGCCATCAACAACCACCATGATGACTGATTTATTTCCCGATTTAGGTAAGCCTGTAATAAAATCCATAGATATGTCCTTTCAAATAGCAGGTGGAATCGGGAGTGGTTGTAGTGTGCCTAGATATTTGACTGTTTCTCCCTTGTTGCATTGACACACATCACATTAGGAGAAAAATTTACGAATGTCCTATTTCATACCATCCCAGAAAAAAGAACATTTGACCCTGTCATAGGTTTTGGTGAACCCGGAGTGCCCCACTGTCGGTGTAGCATGAAGCTCAGAAAGTACCATGGATTTAAGCTTTGATTGTTTACTTAAATATAAACAACCTTTGTATCGAAGCTCATCATGGAGCCAAGAGTACCCTGGGGGAGCTGGAGCACTAGACTACAATTGTTGGATCAACTGTGAACTTTTGGGATCTTGTAGCCATTCCTAGTGAACAGCTTGGAGCCAATCTGGTACAATGAAGGAAAGAGAAAAAAGGGATCCTTCATCTTCATATTTGCAGGAAAGTACATCCACAACCACATTTTCTTTGCCTTTCTTGTAAATGATCTCATAATCATAGCCAAATAGCTTAGTTACCCATTTTTGTTTCTCCGGGGAGGAAATGCGTTGTTCCAAAAAATACTTGAGGCTTTGATGGTCTGTCTTAATTTGGAAGCATTGTCCCAATATATAAGGGCACCACAAATTAAGGGCACCACAAATCAACGACATGCAGAATATCCAACATTTACTTTTCATAGATAGATTTTCCCAGATTTCTTTCAAATAGTTGCTTGCTGGTAAAGGCCAAAGGACGACCCTCTTGCATAAAAACAACACCAATTCCTTTCCCTGAAGCATCACATTCCAAGACAAAGGTCTTTGTGAAACCAGGAAGGGCCAGGACTGGAGTGGTGCACATGGCCATATTTAAGGTTTTAAAAGCTTGATAAACAACTGGAGTCCAAGTGAAAGAGTTATTTTTTAGGAGAGCAGTGAGAGGTGCTGCAATCTTTCCGTAATTCTTAACAAACTTGCGATAATAACCTATTAAGCCCAGAAATCAATGCAATCTTTTGAGATTCTTTGGGTGAGGGAAGTATTGCATAGCTTCAATCTCTTTAGGATCCACCCTGACACCATCCTTGCCAACCAAATGACCCAAGTACTCTACTTCTGAGGCGCCAAAAGCACATTTAGACTGTTTCAGGAAAAGTTGGTGCTGAGAGAGTAGATGGAGAACTCGATCCACATGAGCAAGATGTTTTGTCCAGGTCTTGCTATAGATGAGGATATCATCAAAGAAAACTAAGACAAAATGACATAGAAAAGGACTAAAGACATGATTCATGAGGCTTTGGAAGGTGGAGAGGGCATTACACAAGCCAAAGGGCATGACCAAAAAATCATAGTGGCCCTCATGAGTTCTAAAGGAAGTCTTGGGAATGTTTGCCTCTTTCATACGTATCTCGTATTAGCTTGAACAAAGATCAAGTTTAGTAAAGAATTGGGCACCACTCAGTTCATCCAGGAGGTCATCAATGATAGGAATGTGAAATTTGTCTTTAATGGTAAGTTTGTTGAGGGCATGGAAGTTAGGACACATTCACCAAGAACCTTCTTTCTTCAGGACCATGACCACAGGAGAAGAGTAGGGGCTCGTACTAGGGTGGATAATGCCTGCATTAAGGAGTTCCTGGACCATTTTCTCAATTTCATTTTTTTGGGAAAAGGGGTGACGATACAGATGGATATTTGGAGGAAGGCTTCCTGGTACAAGGGGAATGGAATGATCATGAACACCACATGAAGGAGGGAGTCCTTGGGGAGTGGAAAATACCACTTGATTTTTAGAAAGGATGGCTTGGAGATCTTGCAACACCGAGGGTGTTTCTGTTCCTTGGATGGCATAACACCAGAATGACCCTTTTTGAGCATCTTTTCCATGCGATGGGAACTATTGATCTCAGGTGAACCAACGGTGATGCCTTGGAACTTATATTGGTGGACCTTCTAGTTAAATTGCATGGTTAATTCCTTAAAATCCATGAGAATGGGACCCAAAGTCCTTAGTCAGTCTGAACCCAACACAATGTCACACCCACCCATGTCTATATAAAACATATGAGATTTCAAGTGGTAGTCACCAATTTGGAGATGCACATTTTCACAACACCCTCCACATTTCATGGAGCCACCATTGGCAATCGTGATTTGGAAATTATTGATGGCATGGATGTAGCAATGAGTTTCTTGGGCAATGCGGCGATGAATAAAATTATGGGTACTTCCACTATCAACCAGATTGACGACCTTTCGATTCTTGATGTAACCGATTAGCTTGAGGGTTTGGGGAGCGGAGAAGCCAGTGAGAGCATTGAGGGAAATGATCGGTTCTACTTTGGGAGGGTCTGAGGGAGGGATTATGTCGGAGGTTTCAGGTGACTTAGACACAAGGGGAGTTTCAATATCCTCATCTAAAATATCCTCAGAGATGGCCATAAACAACTTTTGTTCTTTACACTTGTGGCCTAGGAAATATTTGTCATCACAATTATAACAAAGGCCTTTGAGTTGGCGTTCATCCATTTGAGCCCTGGTTAATTTTTGGATCTTTAGTGGAGTGGAGAGAGTAGTGGGATTTATTGGTTTAGGGCAAGGAAAAAAGGAGGGTTGCCTGTTTTGAGAAGATACAACCTGTTGTTCTTCTTTAGTTCTTTCAGTAGCCTCCACCCAACTCTGAGGCTGATCCATGAGGACATGGGCCCAAATTTCATCCTTGAGGCCATTGATAAAACATTCTAAAAAAAAGGCATCAGACATGCCCTCTATTCGAAAAGACAGGCGCTCAAAGGAGTCTTCCACTATTCCTGATTGTTTCAACTTTGTCAAATGACCCAAATGGTTGCTGTAAGTGTCAAAGTGTTCATAAAGCTCTGCCACAAAGTGTGTCCAAGCAATATACCCTTGACAAGAAGTTTTTCTCCATTGCCACCATTGCCAATGTTCTTGATCTAGATGGAGAACACCATATCGGAGTTTGGCCAAGTCATCAATAATGTCGTATAAAGAGAAATAATGTTCCATTTGGGTTACCCAACCAGTGGGGTCCGAGCCATCAAATTTGGTCACATCCACCCGTGAAAGGCATAGGTCACGTTGAAAGTGATGGTTCTGAAAGTTATGGGAATGAGAGGAATGGTCACCTTCAATATGTGGTGGTGAGGAAGAGGAAGGGTTATATGTAGGGATATGCACTTTGGTGCAGAGTGCCGAAAAGACAGATTCAAGTTGGGTTGTGAGGTCTTGTTTGATTTCCTCCATTGAGGACTGCATGGTTGTATTGATGGCGACAACATTGGCACTGAGTTGTTTCAATTCTTGTTGGGTCTCGATGAGACCAGATTGCAAGGTGTTGAAGCGAGCTTCCAAGTCTTGGCTACGGGTATGGGCCATGAGGATGGGGGAACTGAAAAGGCACGGGCGAGGTCAAAAATTTTGCCGAAAAATAATATGGATGAATGTGATAAGGGTAAAGATATGAATCGAATGGAATAGGTCTCAAATAATGGTGAAAATTTTTCTAGACTTTTTTTTTTTTTTTACACCTGTGGAGTTATACTTTGGTCTGAAGAATACTGCAGAGAGGAAATGCCCAAATGCTTAGCTAGAAAGAAATGTGTATTTACTTGGCAACTCAAACATAGTTGTGTGGCAACAGATCTTGTCTGTTTTAATTTGTTTATGTTTATGTCCCCAAGGGTTAGGTATTCAAGGGTTCTACAGACAAGGGTTTTCCTTGTGCTATAGCTCTTTGATATATGTGCGGGGTCCAACAATAGTACTCGGCCCAATATCTTAGGGCACTAACTAAGGAGGATAGACCGTACCCTTATCCGTACTACTCGACTACCCAGGCACTAGAGAGTATCTTCCTGAGTGTTGTTCTTGGTGGCACTATAACAATTAGGTGGTCGATCAGTTTATCTAAAGAGGGCTTCAGGAAATCTATGTCGATCCATACACAAGTGTTGTTTGATGCGCTACCACTCGAAGGGGTACCAACAAGGGTTACAAGGGTGGCCAACACATGTGCGCTTAAGAACTACTTGTATTTCCTACATGTATGAATCCCTCAACTGCAGGTTTATGCGTGTAACGACAGATATCTATGGCTTAAAGACACCGGAATACGTCTCTACCCTGAAAAAAAATTTACCTACAATATCTACCAAGGAAAGTGCTCTAATACCACTTGTAATATACCAGATATAAAAAGTATGTAGAACAGAAATAAAATGCTAGAAATGGAAGAATAACAACAATATAACCAGAATAATCACCACAATAATAGTGAAATGATATAAGAATAACAATAGAAATAACACTTTGATTCTGAGAGCAATGTTCATGGGCCTCTTCGAGGGGGCAACCTCCATTCCAGCAAAGCTCTATTAAAATAATCTCCAAGCTAGGGTTCTCATACCCTCAACTCCTATTTATACTAAATATGTCTATCAAAAGAAGCATATAGAGGAAGATCCTTCTAGAAGAGGAAGCTTCTATTAGGTCTTCTTACATTCAACTTATTCTATTTTATTGCAAGGCCTTATTAATATTGACCTTTATTACATCTGAATATATTGTTCTACCTATGTGTGGTTAGGACCCTAACACTTCCTAAGTGAGGGCCTTGTCCTTTATGGCTAGCCAGATAAATATTTGATATTTCATAGGAGATATAATCTTCCATAGTGGCTTCCACCACCATTAAGAATATCCAGGTCTATCTAGAAAAAACATAGCCTTGTACCCTAGCCTTGGAGTATGGAGCCCCAAAGAAATGTTATTAGACCATATAAACTCCTCTTCTTCCTATTTTATGTGTACATGTATCACATTAAGATTTTATGTATAGGCCTCATATTTCTCCTTCTCAACTCTTTCTAATCCCCACTACTCAATCCTCTTCTACTCTTGTTTCCATATAATAGTGACTTCTGGTAAGGTTGCCTAAGATAGATTAAAGAATCCTTCCCTATGGAGGTCATTGGTCACATTTTTAGATAACCTATAGGTATCTCCATAGCTTACGCAAGGTTCTTCTCCCACCCTTACCTTTTCACCATTTCCAACCTTCCAAACTAACTAGCCCCCAATAGTATGAAAATTTAGAACTAAGGCTTTCCAAGCTATAGATTTATTATGAAAACTCTTGGATGGAATTCAAATCCAGAATTCTATAGAATTTGGGGATATATATTTTTGAATGATAATATAATTCCACATCCTATTCATAGAGATAAGCCTCCATAGGCCCTTAATAGTTATTTACTTCGCAAATTTATGGATATTTTTGAGGCCCTAACCCCTCCAGTATTTGTATTTGTCAATTTCTTTCCATTTTACCAAAGGGATTCTCTCTCTCTCTCTCTCTCTCTCTCTCTCTCTCTCTCTCTCTCCCCCTATCTATTCCAAACCAAAGAAATATGAATCTTACCTTCCTTTCTTTTTCAAGAATCCCTTTGGGAATATATGCAAGGGAGTGCCAATATACTGGGATAACGTTCTAGTAAGGATTTCACCAAAATATGTTACCCCTTGATCATAAGTTAATAATTTTTTCAACCTCAACTATGAACCATTTCCAATAATGAACATCATAATCATTAGGCCTTATAAAAAGGCCAAGATACTAAAACCCACTCTAAAAATCAATTTTTTGAAAAGAAAGAGTTGAAGAATTAACCGAATCTAATATTCTACCACCTCATTGAAATACTTAGATGATTTTTGAAAATTTACATTCATCCCAATAGAAATGTTGATCTATAAACTATGATGGATATTCCACCGGAATGGTTTGTCACAACAAATCTTATAACATTCTACAACCTTTTACTACGTAATGTTTTATATTGTAGATTTAATATTACTAGTTTAAATCATAGATTATTGAAATAAGTTGAAACTAAAATTAAATAAGCTAAGAAATAACACACCATCCACACAAAGAACACAATATGTACCTTGGGAAAACCCAATACAAGAAAAACCCTACTAGAAGGTGAGGCCTATGCATGCGAGTACAAGGAAAGTTCACTCACTATGGAGTTGCTATGGACACTATGGCCTGAATGACTGCTATATGATTCTCTACTTCCTTTGTTATGCTTCAATATACCACACCTAGATCATGCTCTACTCAACTATGGAGAATACGCACTATATTAAGAATGGAATCCCCTCCTTTCCTAGTGGCCTAGTATTTAACATAGCCTAATAGTTGTCTAAGGTTAGGGTTAAGGTTTTTTCATGCCTCTACCCCCAATTAATGGTACATTTTTTGACCTTCTAGAATATGCTTGAAACTCCACACATGATTAGCTCCAAATGTGTGAGTATGGAAGCTAACTTGGCATCCTCTCGGTACCATGGTGGTCAATTGGATCAGTGAGCTTGTGGGAGACATAACTTCTTTATACGAACTTCAATTGATGTGATTTTTGTGTCACTGGAAAGCTCTCTATGTGTAGAATAGCCTCAAGGATTTGAAGCTATGTACACACATTTTTGACCCAAAAAATGGTCATTTAAGCACTATTAAATTTGAACGTTTTTGAGATGAAGTTTCGTCGGAATAGGGTCGTTGTTGCGACCAAGATGAATTTTTTTTTTCGTAGGAATCAATTCGTCGATCTAGCAGCCACATATGGATCTTCGATGGTCTAGAAATCGAGAAAATAAGCCTATTCACAATAGGAAAAATTTACCATTCGTCAGTCAAACGATCAAGATTAGTCGGTCTAGCGACCAACTTTAGCCGCAAGCCTTGCTAGCATCTTTAAGGAAAACATAACCTTGGTCACTCTAGTGACCATAATTAGTCAGCTAGCAACGAATGTTAGTCGGTCTAATGACTAATATTAGTCGCAAGAGAGACCAAGACAACCCTGGCAAACTTAGTCAATAAACCACGTTGAGTCGGTAGAACAACGAAGATTAGTCACTAGAGTGACCAAAAATGAAGCTAAAAAGGTCAAACGAAGAATGAACAGGTAGTCGCTAGAGAGACCAAGTTACATACTTTGCGACCAAATGGCTATACAAGCGACAAACATGTTAGTCACTAGAGTGATTAATGTTGGGGTTTTTTAAAAAAAAAAATATTCCATTCACAGAGGAATAAGCCCAGACTAGCAAGCTACAAAAGCATACTTTCATTATATACTTGGGAAAAAATACAGAAAAGTAGAGCAAAGAAGTATGACTATCTAGAGGTGATGAACACACATTCTTTCAAAATCATTCTGAAGGGAAACAATACAGAAATATAATTTGGAAAATGCCCAAGCCAAATGGAAGAAATAACCTCAAAGTTATGTGAACTTGTAGATATGAGAGTAGTTTTGTCGGGGTAGCAAAAGAAGTCTTATATTGTATTGACATAAAAAAGACAATTGTAATTAAGATTGGTCAGCCAAAATTCTTATGGTAGAGTAAGTTGGTTGTATTTAAGGCTTATATTGAATTACACAGGCTTTAACTGTCCATTCAAGAACTAGATTGAAGGGTGCCTACCCTTCTCATCCTTTGTTGTTTTAATTAACAGATTGCTTTTCCTTAATCCATATCCTTTATGTCGACAATATCCACCTCTTTAGTGTTGGTTCACTTAGGGAGGCAGAATCTTTGAAGAATTTTTTTAATCTTTATTGCAGAGCCACTTGAATGAAACTAAATTTGATCAAGTCCTATAGAGTATACCAAGGCATGAGTAGAATCTAAATCTTATTCTTGCAAAGTAATAACATTTATAGGTTCCATCGTTCTACAATTGATCTACAACTTATTGAGAAATAGATCATGGTCAATCCTAGCAAATCTACACTCCTTGCAAGAAAATTCAGAATAGTCAACACAATGGATCTAATATAGAATTACCACTCTTATTTGTGTGCACACCAATA
>ML801767.1:101289-117684 GCA_009831015.1 Picea engelmannii
TTATTTTATTTTATTAATATGAAATATAAATTGTAATAAAAAATATTAATCAATAATAATAAAATATTTTAATGGTAGATAGATGGAACCCTTCAAACGGTGCTCAACTACAAAATCTCATTAGTTTCGTTCTGACTGCCAAACATAACTGCGTAGAAAGGTGAGAAGAAAACATAGGCGAGGAAATTGGTCGATCAGAAGATACATTTACCACTCGATGACTTACCTCTCAAAGGCTATTGTAACATGAGCATTGTCTGCGGGCACTCGTCGGGCACAGGTCGCAAGGAGCGCCCAAACCTCCCTCTCCATAGAGCTCCACAATAAACCATTAAAATTGCAGAGGATTATATTCGTTAGATACCTCAGGAAGCTAGGGGGGTTCTAAATGTCTGGGAGGAATAAGTCCAACAAGTCAGAGCGAAGATTCGAGACACCGAGGTCGATGCTGAGATGCTGGTGTGGATTCCAGACATCGACTCTACCAGGGAAAGGGACACGAATTATCACCTCATTAATGATCTCTATTGGCAAACAAAAACTCATGTGTCGAGTAATGACACAAAACAGAAGCCGTATGCAATGCCTTTTTCATGCAACAAATAAAAACGTAGACAGTAACCAAATAAAAACGTAGATAGTAACCACACAAGTGAGAGAGAGCTCACAAAACTTGGATTAATGAGAGAAAGGGATTATATTTATAGATTAGATCACACTTACACAAGCTTACATCCACAATCTGTGTGTTTATGAAACAAACTCAAAATAACATTATGAATTTAATATATTCTAGAAGTTTCTTCATTATTCTAACATCCTCTTTAATGGAGAAAGAGATTTTCTACTACACCTAAGTTGTTTCCAAAAAACTTACCAAGAGGTTTGGTAAATATACCAGCCACATTATCATTGGTATTACAAAATATCAAACTTGTTGTAGCTCGATATGTTTTGATCTGGCATGATATATTGGATTGTGTGACAATTTGATAGCACTTTGATTGTCACAGTTGATGCATGTTGGCCCATTTTTCTCCTCTTCGACATCAGCAAGAATTCACCGCAACCAAACAACTTCACAGGTAGAACTGGTCAAGTCTTTAAACTCAGATTTTGTTTACGATAAAGAAACAATAGGATGATTCTTGCTACTCCATGATACAACACCTGATCATATAGAAAATGCATAAACTGAGGTAGATATTCTATGATCACGACTTCATGCCCAATCTGAATCAGAAAAACCTGTTAGATCAACGTCAAATTCATCAGTATACATAATACCAAAATTTATTGTTCCTTTCAAGTAACAGAGTACTTTCTTTGCATCTTTCGAGTGACTCAGAAGGCTTAGCCATGAATTGAGGAATTGAGTAAGGATGCTAACTAAGTGTGTAATATCTGGTCTCGTAGTGGTGAGGTAATTCATACTTCCCACCAACTAACGATATAAAATACCATCTGCCTCTTTAGTTCCATCTTCATTGTATAACTTTGCACTTTGTTCTAAGGGAGTTGATATAGCTTTGCATTCACTCATATTGAACTTTCTAAGAATTTATTTTGTATATTTACTTTGAGTGATCAATGTTTTACGAGGCTCTCTCCAAACCTCAATTCCTAAATAGTAATGCAATTCGCCAAGATCTTTCATTTCAAATTCTTGAGACAACTGGATTTTAATCTATTCAATTAACTTGCATGCACTGCCTGTAATAATGAGTTCATTCACATATAAAGATATTAAAGAAACATTTCCTTCTTCATCTTTCTTAACATACAGGTTAGGATCATTTTTTATTTTCACAAACCCATTCTAATAAAAGAATGTATATATCTTTACATACCATGATATCAGTGCTTGCTTCAAACCATATAATACTTTCCTTAACCTGTAGACTAGATGATCCTATCCTGCTTGACAAACCCGTCAGGTTGAACCAAATAAGCCTATTCTTTTAAATCACCATTCAAAAAAGCAGATTTGAAATCTAACTCATGTATTTTCCAATTATGTTTTGTATCTAAGGAAATCATTACTCTAATTGTATTCAATTTAGCTACTGGTGCAAAAGTATGTTCGTAATCAATTCCCTCTTTTTGTGAATATCCTTTTGCAACTAATCTTGCCTTATATTTATCAGTGCTACCATCGGCTTTAAATTTAGATTTATACAACCATTTGCTTCCAATAGGGACTTTGTTTTCAGGCAATCCAACTAATTTTCATGTTTGATTTTTCATAAGGGAGTCATATTCATCATTCATAGAATTTCTCCACTCTTCATGTTCTTTGGCCTCATCATAGTTTACAAGTTCTACAACATTCATTACATGAGAAATCAATGCATAATCTTTATATCTTATAGGTGGATGAGTTTTTCGTGATGACCTCCTTGGTCCTTCACTGCTTTCATCTCGCCTCCTTCTCTATGGAGACTCTTCTCCACTTGATGTATCCCGACTTCTTAAAGTGTCCATACTTCTTTCATTATGTTCTCAAACCTGTACATGATCATGTTCCTATTTAACCATTACATTTATTTTGACATGTTCATCACTATCATTATGCCAAGCATCTGCATCATTCATTGTATCAACTCTATATGAATTCTCATGAAACATTACATCTCTACTCACAAAAAATTTATGTGAACTAGGATCAAACAATTTGTATGCTTTTTGATCACTACAATACCGAATAAAAACACACTTGATTGAATTTGCATCAAGTTTTATTCTTTCATCCTTTGGAATATGTGCAAAGGGAGTGGATCCAAATACTCTTAAATGACTATCATCATGTTTATAACCATAAATAATCTCAACAGGAGTTTGGAAATCTAATTTCTTAGTTGGACTTCGATTCTTTAAATAAACTGTAGTATTAACGACTTCTACCGAAAAAACATTAGAAATCTTTTTACCTTGAAGCATACTGTGAGCACACTCCACCAATGTTATGTTATGTTCCTTCTCTCAACAACACCATTCTGCTGAGGTGTATGAGGTACTGTAAATTTTTGTTGGATCCCATGAAATTTACAATAACTTTGAAATGCACCTGATGTGTATTCACCACCCTGATAAGATATGAGAACTTTAATACATTTGACTGTTTATTTTTTATTCATAGTTCTGAATTATTTAAAGTAATCAAACACATCATTTTTTCTCCTTATGAAATAAACCCATGTATATCTAGATCTATCATCAACAAAAATAATATAGTAGGAAGAACCACCAAGTGAACTAGTTTGCATAGGTCTACATACATCAGTATGAATTAATTCAAGTATATATGTTTGTATTTTCTCGGTATGTATGTGGAAATTCTCTCTATGTTGCCTACCAAGTGCACATGCTTCACATGGAAAATGATCATTCTTCATAACATGAAGACCTTCTACCATAGTTTTTCTTTGCAACAACATCAAATCATTGTAATTTAGGTGCCCATACCTATGGTGCCATAACTCTTATGTTGACATTGTTGTGGATGTTAATGCAACATGACATTTCATTGTCACATCCAACTTATACAATCCACCAACGCTGGTACTTGTGGAAACAATCTTGTAGTGATCCTGGATATCTTTTACAACACACCTCAACTTACCAAATTCCAGTGTTAGATTACTATCAGTGATAGTTGAAACAAATATCAAATACTTTTTAATACGAGGAACATACATTACATTATGAATCTATCTCAATTTTCCATTAGGTAAGTTCAAACTTATTACTCCATAGCCTTGGACTTTATGTGATCGATTATCTCTTAAGTAAATGTTTGTTCCATCAATTTTCTCATAATATTCATCATACCATTCTTTATTACAGGTCATATGAGTTGATGTAACAGAATCTATGAACCATGCATTATCATCATCAGTTTCATCAGATAATGCAGCTTCAAAAATAAACAACTTAAGATTTTTAAATCCATCATTGATTGAAGTGTCTTTATGCACAAAATTTCCATTATGCCTTTTATATTCCTTATTTGATTCGTTTTTCTTTCTTCTATGACAATATTTAGAAAGATGTCCAAGTTTTCCACAATATTCGCATTCAATATTTCTCTTAACATAAGAATCATGATGTGTCATGCCCTTCTTCCTTGCTTGAAACCAACCTCTGTTCTTGTACCATAGTTTTCCTTGGTATGATTTTTTACCTTTTGCAAGCAAAGCCAAATATGAGCTACTTGAGTCTTGATCATAGTTCTTCATTCTTTCTTCTTATTGAAGAAGAATACTAGAAAATTTATTAAAAGTAGGGGGTGTTGGTCTATCTGAGAGTGCTGAAATCAAGACTTTATAATCTTGCACTAAACCCTTCAAAGAAATTGTTACTAAATCACTAATGGAAACCTTTTCACCAATGTCACCCAACTTATCACTTAAATCTTTAATTTTGGATACATAATTACTTATGCTTTCATTGTGTTCCATTTTGATAGATAATAGCTTAGTTTTTAAAAATAAGATATGATTTGCATTAGAGGTTTCGTACAAACCTTTGAGAACGTCCCACGTCTCTTTGGAAGTTTTAAAATCTCTTATATGAAGAATAATGTTGTCCTTTACGGACATACACAACAACACTTTCTCTTTCATCTCTCGCCTATCCCAATCTGGAATCGAGGCAACAACAGTGGGTTTCAGCTCATCACCTTTGACAATCGTCCATAGGCTATATGCCTCTACAATGGTGGTCAACTTAAACTTCCATTTTACATAATTCTCACCATCAAGTTTAGTGGGCTCATTTAAATACGAACCAACAAGAGGATTTTCCATTTTCTTCAACAAATAATTCAATGATTATTCGCCAATTGAGAAAAAACAATGTTGCTGGATTTTACCTCCCACATGGGATCCTTCTCTATTGCAGGTCACCCTTGTCTCCAGGAAACACTCAACTCAATGCACTTCAAGCGGCAATTGTTGCAAGCGAGCTGATGGAGAGACAATTTTACATACCCAAAGACTGCAAATTGTGATCACTTCTCTATACGATTTGGGTATGAAAATCCTTCAAAACTTAGCATGCCCAAAGATTGAAGCTGCAAACAAGGATATTCAACAGAAAACAACACTCCACGAATACTGACAGCAGAACTCCCCACAATAGCTGACTGCAGATAGCAGCGAACAACTCCAACTGAAGAGGGATTGCAACGACAACTCCTCAGTTTGTTCACTTGCAGTGAAATCATGCACGCAACACAACATTGATTTAAGAATACTAGTTTAAAACTTCCAAACGAGTATATATTTATATTAAAACTTCCATTCTCAATGTAGTTCAAATACTAGTTTTCCAGTGTTTGATATAAGAATAAAAAAACTCAGAGATCAAGTATTTTCATTGAACATGGTTGGTGTCAATAGCCATATCATTTATTTGAATAATCATTCCATTTAAAATAGGTTAATGTCAAAAAAATGATTATCCAATTATTACAACAGAAGCATACAAAACTAATCTTACACCAATTATATAAAAAACACACTAGAAATTCTAACAATTATATATATCCATTCGTTTATATATATATATATATATATATATATTACCATAACTAACAATTACCCAAATTTCCAATCACTACTATAAACAGAATAACGTATACATTTGATCAGTTCCTTCGTTAAATTGAGAACTAACATAACTGTGAACTCATGTATTCAAGTTATGGTTATAAAATATGATTACGTCTTATAGAAACCTCATAAGAATAATCATCAATTAACATAGGTATAATGAAAACATTCACAATATATTACATAAATATATTAAACTAACATCAGTTTTCAACGAAAATTTTAAATATTAAATACCATGACCAATTTCGATGTAGCTGAAGGTGATCTTGAATCCAATGCTTGCGCAATAATCGTACTTGATTGCCAATCCAGAGACTTTATAGATACCTCCCATCCAACACTAGGGGTACTCTTCTTCCCCCTTATACCCCTGAGCCGCAAAGGGTCCATAGACAAGAAACCAGAACACAATAGATTCCAAGATTGTCTCGCAAGGAAGAGCTTCCACTCCTTCTTAAGCTTGAAAATCCCAACTCTCACAAGTAAAACACAGTCAAACAAATTTTGGAAACATAATATTACTAAGGAAAGTGAGTCCCCTGATCTGTAATTTATGAGCATAACAAAATGAATACAGATTATTAAAATATTCTTAACACAAAATAACACATATACAGTAAAATTGGTTTTCTATTAAATAAGGAAATAAGATGAAATTGTAAAATGCAGCGAAAAACAAGCTTGTTGAAATGGTGGCAGATTATCTTTGAGAACAGATCTGACGGTTGCGCTCATTCAAAAGAAGATGATTACAATGAGGCTACGAAGGCCTTTCTACAATAAACAGGAATGTCAAAAAAACTAGAAATCCAAAAACCTAACCCTAGGAGATGAAGCGCCAAAAGTCATGTGGGCCCTGTTTGGGTAAGTTAGTACATCAACTTCCCAAGGTCGTAATGTTTGCATACGATCTCTGTTTTAGGCGCACGATAGCCCATTTGAAAGATATCGTCAAGGAGATTCATTTTGAGGGCTCAATTAGAGCCTTTGGATATCATTGAGAAGCTCTATCCCAAAAAACCTTCATTTAGGCCCTCAAAATGGCCCCAGAAGTTAAAAACTGCTAAAAATAGTAAATTGCCAAAATTGTCAGAAAACTATTTTGAGCGAGTCGGAAAAGGTGGGTGGCCACTGATATCCACCTGGATCATTCCTCGCTAATTAGTAAGAAATGGTATCCATTTCTTTGAGTCCACCCATCATATGAGGAAATTTCTGTTGAATTTGGCGCGAGGTGAGCCACTTCCCTTGGTGCAAGAGTTGCCATGCTTTGACGACTCGATAAAGTTGGAGTTGTTGAGTTCCCTTGATCTGTGTGTCCACAATATGACCAATGGATGCATGTTTCATGCAGTCAGGGTTAAGATATGTTGGTTTCAACTTCTCTACTATCTCTAAGGTGTCCAATAATGGTGGGAAATATGGTCGAAGGAGAGCCACGTTGAAGACTGGGTGCAGGACAAGGAAAGGGGGAATATTGAGCTCAAAAAAATTGTCACCCACAACCTTGGTGATGGTGTACGACCCATAACCGAGTGGGAAAAGCTTCTTATGGGGACCTGTAAGGATTTCTTTCTGCAAGTGCAACCAAACTTTGTCTCCCACCTGAAACTTATGTGGTACCTGATGTTGATCATGGCACTTCTTGTACTTGGCATTAGACTTCTGTAGGATATCCTGAACTTGTTGGAGGATGTGCTAGATTCACTCAATGAACCGGGTGGCTTTGTCAGCTTCTGGTGGAGTAGGGGATGAGTCGGTCAAGGTGGTCACCAAGGGTAGTGCAACATCCATGGGGCCCAATGGTTGGAATCCCAACCCCACCTGAAAGGGGTTGTGACCAGTTGAGATATGCAGGGCTTGGTTGTATCTATGTTTGACATAGCAAGGAATCTCATCCCATGTGCGGGGGTGTTTTGAATTGTACATGCGTAGGATATGTACGATCATCAGATTAACGACCTTAGTTTGGCCATTTGTCTGAGGGTGGAAGGCAGTGGATTTGGTCAACTTGGTATCCAACAATGATCAGAGGCTCAACCAAAATGTGCTAAGGAATCGACTGTCATGGTCTGAGATAATGGTTTGTGGGATCCCAAAATGTACCCATACTAATTTAAAGAAGAGCTTGGCAGTGGGTTCTACTGTGATGTTCTTCTTCCAGGCGGCTAGAATTGCCATCTTGGAAAAATGATCAACAACCACAAAAACATAGTCATTTCCCCTCTTGGTGGACGGGACGCCCGACATGTAGTCCATTGATATGGATTCCCATGGCCTTTCAAGAGTAGGAAGAGGGTTGTACAGGCCCTGTTTCTTAGTGTTTAGTTTGGAAATAGCGTAGGCGATGAAGGACTTGATATACTTGCCGACATCCTGTCGAAGTTTTGGCCAGTAGAAATGTTTCTACAGCACTGTCACTATCTTTTTGATGCCAAAGTGTCCTTCCACCCAACTGTAGTGAGATTTCCAAATAATCTCTGTGTGCTCGCTTAATGGAATGTAGAGATGACCAATATGGCACAACAACACATCTTGATATGGAAATTAGCAACCACTGAGTTGGCGCCCAACATTTGGTAGGCGGTGGAGAAGTGAGGGTATGTCTTGTAGAGGTGGGGCCATCTGAAGGTCTCGTGTTTGCAAGATTCTAGCACCGTGGTGAGTGTCACGACTGGAAGTTGGCTGAGGCAATCAACAAATTGGTTGGTACTTCCTTTTTTATACTTGATGTTTAGGTGGAACTGGTGTAAGCATGTGGACCACTTCTGAAGGAATTCATTATACAATTTTCCTTGGGTATGCATAAACCGTGGTGGCTTGTGATCAGTGTGGATGATTTTCTCGCTCCGAAGAATGTAATGTCTCCACTAGTAGCAGGCTTGCACAATGGAGTACATTTATTTGTCATAAGTAGGGTACTTACGAACAACATTTTCTAGTGTCTCACTATGATATGCCACGGGTTGGCCATTTTGAGTGAGAAAGGCACCCACAACATAGGCTGAAGCATATGTCTCTATCTCAAAGGGATGTTGCAGGTCCAATAATGAAAGTATTGTGGATGAGAAAAAACGCTTCTTCAAGTCATCAAAATATTTTTGTTGGGATAGGTCCCACAAAAAATGTTCCTTACTGCCACCCTTGGTTACTTGGTTGAGGGCCCATGCGATATGAGAGAATCCCAGCATGAACCTGTGATAGAAATTGGTGAGGCCAAAGAAGCTTCGAAGTTCAGTGAGTGTGGTTGGGGCTGGACCATCACGGATGACCTGGATCTTGGATGGATGCACATGCACACCATTTCGATCAATGATGTAGCCTAAGTAATGGACCCTATCCATGCCGAAGGAGCATTTTTCCAAGTTTTCATATAGTTTGTGTTGCGCAGGGTGTATAAAACTTGATGAATATGTTGGAAGTGTTCCACCAAATTCTTGTAGTAGATGAGGATGTCATCCAGATACACCACTACAAAATTATTGGTGAAAGGTCATATGATATCATCCATCATCCTCATAAATTGTTTTGGAGCATTTGTCAAACCAAAGGGCATAACCAACCATTCAGAAAGGCCTTATTTTGACTTGAAGGCAGTCTTCCATACATCTATTTTTTCTATTGGGACCTAGTGGTAGCCAAACTTTAGGTCAATATTACTGAATTATTTGGCCCCCATGAGCTGATCAAGGAGGTCGTTGATTCGGGGAATCGGGTACCGGTTTGAGACTGTGATTTTATTCAAGGCCCGGTAATCAATGCAGATTCATGAGGTCTCGTATTTCTTCTACACCAGCACGATTGGGTTCCCACAAGGTGATGATATGGGATGTATGTGTCCCTTGTGGAGCAGTTCTTGGGTATGCCTCTTTATCTCCTCATTTTCTAACAAAGTGTGGCGATAGAATGGCCCATTGGGTAGTGGTTCGCCTGGGGTCAGATCGATGGGATGCTTGACCTAGCAGTGTAGAGGTACCTAGGTAGGAGAGGATAATATATATGAGTATTCTTCCATGACCTTATCCAATTTCTTTTGTTGTGTGGAGAGATTCATCGTGGAGGCCCTATATGTGGATGTGATCTTTCTCTCACTTTGAGAGTGAATCATGAAGAAGAAAAATTTCTCGATCTGAGAGATGACCTTTCTGCATTTCTTGGAAGATCAAGGAAATAACACTATGAGGGACTACCTTGGGTATCCTGTACAATTTCCTGTTCAAAGTAATAATAACACTACAATTCCTAGACTCATATACAACATGATGTTTTATATAAATAAGGTTGGCCCAAAATAACATTCCAAACTTCTATAGGATAAACATCACGTGATACCTCGTCTTTGAAGGGCTTGATGTCGTACAACAGTCGACACTGTTGGTTGACGCGGGTATTGGTTCCTTGGCAGATCCATCCAATGGTGTAGGGTTGTGGGTGCGGTGTTTTCGGTAGGGCCAACCACTTGACAACCTCTGTTGAGATGAGGTTCTTCTGGCTATCTCTATCAACGATGAAGTGCAGCGGGGTTCCTTTTACCCACATCTGTGAATGGAAGAGGCACTCACATTCTTCTGGCTCATCTAGTTCACCAGGCTGGAGCTTGGTGGTAGTAACGTTGGCATTGGGTTCCACGTCAATGATCCATCTTTCCCTTTTTGGTTCTGACTTAGAGTCATAACCTGCATCTGATTCAAAGGATTTCACTTCGGCCACCAACAACTGCTTTGAGTAACAATTAGCAGTGTTATGCCAAGGTATCTTATGAAAGTCACACCACTTCTCGGTATATTTCATTGTCTTTCTAGTGTCCTTATTTTCTTGTGGCTTTGACTGGTTGTCTTGATACTCTCCATATTTTCTTTGTCCTTTGTTCTTTGGGTTGGGGCGACCCCTTCCTGGCTTTTGCTGTGAGAGGTTTGAGCTTCTGCTCGATTTTGATGGCATATCGGTAGGTCGTGCGCAAGGACGAGATGTCCATAAATTCCATTTTGGTCTGGATGTATCTATGCAAAGCATCGTGATATACTTCAGCACCAGATGTCGCTCTGAATATTTGATACCCATCTTGGTGTGAAAGGTATGGAGGATAATTTTGAACTCTGGCATTGCTTGGTCTCTTTCTTGCTGCAGTGTGGTCCATTTGGTATACAAGTTGTCATAACTTCCGATAGGGTAGTATTGTTCCTTAATAGAATCCCCGAAGGATTCCTAGGTGGTCGCGACTATAAATTATGAGGGTTCCTCTGTTTCCTTTTTCTCACAGAAAGTTTCCCACCAATCTTTAACATGGGGAACGACTTTGAGGAGTGAAAAAGTGATCTTTTCTCTATTCAAAAAGTTATGGACGAAAAAATACCCTTCTAGTAGATTCAACCACTTGTCTACAACATCTGCATCTATCTGACCTTCGAATATAGGAATATCAAATTTGATTTGTACCTTGAAGGGGGTAGCACCTCCACTCGAGGAGGATGCATCGCTTGTTGGTAGTCATCGAAGGATTTGCACGAAACTATCCATCATCTCATTCCTCTGTTACATGAGGGCTTCCTCAAGAAACATTTTGAAAGGATCTCATGTCCTGTCATATTTGTTTTCTCCTGCCATCATAGGTCTCTTGGGTGTGCAAGATATTTTGTCCTCATGAGAAACAATCTCGAGACCCAATTCTTTATACCCTGACCTCATTGGGGACATGCATTAAGACAAAAAGGAGTAGACCGCTATGATACCACTGATCTGTATTTTATGAGAAGAAAAAAATGAATACAAATTATTAAAATATGCTTAACATAGAATAACATAGATACAGTAAAACGAGTTTTCTATTCAATAAGGAAATAAGCTGAAACTGTAAAATGCAACAGAAAACAATCTTGTTGGAATGGTGGTGGCTTATCTTTGAGAAGAGAAGTGACAATTGTGCTCATTCGCAAGAAGATGATTACAATGAGGATATGAAGCCATTTTTACAATAAACAAGAATTTCAAAAACCATAGAAATCCAAAAACCTTACCTTAGGAGATGAAGTGAAAAAAGTCAGGTGGGCCCTGTTTGGGTAAGTTAGTACATCAACTTCTTGGGGTCGTAACATTTGCATACAATCTTTGTTTTATGAGCACGATAGCCCATTGGAAAGGTATCATCAAGGAGATTAATTTTAGGGGCTCAATCAAAGACTTTGGATATCATTGAGAAGCTCTATCCCAAAAAACCTTCATTTATCCCCTCAAAATGGTTGTGGAAGTTAAAAATTGCTAAAAATAGTAAATTGCCAAAATTGCCAAAAAAATGTTTTGAGCGAGTTGGAAAAGGTGGGTGGCCATCGATATCCACATGGATCAAGCATGCAACACACTCCACACCATTCAATTCCAATAGAAAACCCACTCCACGTAAATATCCAGCTCAAGAGGAAGATCGTTGGACAATGAATACTCCAACAACAGAGCGAATAACACACAAATACTGGGCATTAAACAATCACAAATACTCCAACAGAAAATACTGGAAAAAAAATACTCCAGCAATGAAGGGAATAACAAATACTCCAACATTTTTATTCATTAAATAACTCAGCACACAACAACAATCGCACGAGAAGGGATCTCACATAGCACCCAAATCAGAAGGGATCTCACGCAGCAACAACAACACAAGGCAACGAAATGACGACCCCTTCACACCAGATGACAAATGTGCATGCAACAATGATGGCGATAACATACAAATGGTGTGATTCCTCATGAGGTTATTAATCTACGCTTTGATACCAAAATAAAAACGTAGACAGTAACCACACAAGTGAGATGAAGCTCACAAAAATTGGATTAATGAGAGAAAGTGATTACATTTATATATTCAATTACATTCCTATCAATGTGGATCTCAAAACACCTACAAACACAATCTGCATGCTTATGAAACAAACTCAAAACAACATTCTAAATTTAATATATTCTAGAAGTTTCTTCATTATTCTAACAACAACTTGAATACATTCAGCTTCAAATAACATTGTTGGAAAGAAAAATAAACAACATTGCTCAATGAAAGGCGTGAGTCACCTTCAAGGAAAGAAATGAAGCCCAACCCAGCCCTAGGTGCCCATGGACTCTATCCCTCCCTCTATTTATTTTTCTCATGTGTTGTTGCTTAGCGATTTATGGTCATTTATTCACAATGGATTTCATGATAATCTTAAGTTAGCTCTTATCCAAGCTGTAGTTTGGACAATTATCATATTTTTTTTTTTATGGATAGTGGGCTCTAAGTTCAAGGAAAAATTTTCTTTGGTTGCTAGTATGTTTCTTCTAGTGGCAAGCTATCAACAAAATCCCTGTAAATTTTTCCATTTTATACATTCGAAGTGAGTCTAATGGTTAAGAAGATGTGTTTCCTCCTAAAAGGTCACAAGTTCAAATCCAGAGAAGGGTAGGGTAGGGTACGTATACCTCCATTAATAATAAATTAAATTTGAGTATAGTCAATCATATTTAACTATATATAGTCCATGTTATAATAAGGAAGAAAACAAAATTCAAAAAATATAAAAAATAATAATTTTAAATAATAAAATAATTTTAAGTATATTAAATTATATTTGATATATAAATATATATAATAAAAGAATTTTAAGTATATTAAATTATATTTGATAATTATGATTGAATACGGTTTTTTTTTTTTGTAAATAAAAAGATTACATTACCTTGCACTATCAAACAAGTGACACATGTCCGAAAATACATCAGAACTTGTCATCTATTAGGCCACATGCGTGGAAACTAGAATAGGTGGTCGACATTGTTCAAGGACCAACTACTGAACTAGAGTATGCTATCAAAAAAAAAATTGTAGCTAAAACCATAAATTTAATAGTAAAGAATCTAGATGTGAGGCAAACCTGGGCGTCCATCATGGAGAACTGTGAAGGCGAATGGATGACAACATGTTGGTAAATGGTTCTTCACAAGCTCACTTGACAGGGATTCGAACAAAATGTCCAGGTGCTTGATGAGGACGTGTTGATCATGCAACTTCTATTCCAAGTTCTTTCTCATATTGAAAATCAACACAAGGTGGTCCTTCGTGATCCTGCAGGAGCTGGGTAGGTCGTGGAAACCTAAATCCGGGTGAGCTTTCATTCCTATGTGTATCTCCTGATGGGATTCCTACTTGATCCAACAGTCACCCCACTTTATCCCTAGGTATTCATGATTGGGGTCTTTTTTATTCTTGTAGTTATCCTGCATCAGTGGAGAAAATTCCTCCTCTACCATACAACCTCCCATGGCCATCTCGGGGGAATTCAAAGGCATATTTGTGCCTGTTGGTGTCGTCTACTGCATGGTGGTCTCCTCATTGTTTGGAGGAATATCCTCCTCCATTATGCATCTCCCATATATTATCTCTTGGTTAGACGAGTCAAACTAAGGTTTAACATCTACACATCAGTTTTGGCCAAAGTTAGGAGAGCGGTAAGAGCTACTTCCTAGATTGGGAGAGAGAGCGAGCGGTCATGTGCATCCATGCATGCCTACTTCAATATATTAGGCTGAAACATGCTTGGATTTTACTCTCTCATGAGGCATGGTGAAGATAAGCTTGTGGGGGGGAAAAATAACCGAGGGAATTCTGAAAAAGTTGGTCGTGGCCAGAGGGAAAATAACAGAGGCTCGGAGTGCTTGGAGCATAACAGTAGGGGGAGATTGAAAACAAATGACAAACTATGGAGATAAGAGCCACAACAAGGAGTCACATGCATGATGATGAGGGAAGTGATGGGTTGGGGAGCCATGAATTCCAAGGTTATGTCACCTTATTGCATCGTACTAGTACCAGAGGGCCAAGCTCAGATCACCATTAAACCTGCCAAACTGTCCCAATGCACTAATCTCTGGTTGGAGTGAATGCTAATCATTTTGAATGGATGGAGGAGGAGGTTGGAGACGAGGGTATTTAATTTCACTCATTTCCAATGTTCCATGTGACATGTTTTCACTAGGTGTCACCCCATCCCATCCGGGGGGAGGCAATCTTGAAGAGATAAATCCTGGCATTGTTTTAACAGTTGTGATTATGGATGCTCGTGGGCGTTGAAAATGAGGATTTATGCTTCTATAGTGAATCCCTCATTAGCTAGTTTGTCAGCTACTTTATTGGCCTCACTTATTATTTGTGAATTGATCAAAGTAAGGGGAGGATGTAATAAGGCTTGTAAAAAAGAGAGAGCACCTAAGAGGCACCCGCTGGGAGTTATTTTTTTTGGATCCGTGCCATTGATGATTTTGGTTGCTAGCAAGATAATGACGTTTGAATCTTCTTCAATTATGAGGGGTTGTAAATTGAGATATGAGGCTAATTGGATTCCCCTGATGATACCCCAAAGTTCTATTAATTTATTCATGTCATGCCCCATAAATCCTTCTCCAAGGTTCTTTATTTTCCTTTTTTTGTCTCTCATAACTGTTCCAAAACTAGCTAGGCTAGGATTTCCCTTTGAGGCTCCATAAAAGTTCATCTTCCAAAAACTTGGGGGTGGGAAGCTCCAAGTGGAGGGGCTTCAAGTGATGGGAATTGTGGGAGAAGAGGTAGAGAGAGAAGCCTTGGGATTTATCAGTTTCGAGGAGGAGAAGATGAGGGATTATGGTGGATAAGTGGGAATGTAATCATGGGACTAGGATTGTACTTGAATAGTTCCCAAAATTCTCCCAAGGATCCTTGACCAAATTATGGAGGGATTGGAGGCCTAGGAATGGAATATGCACCAATTTATTTCTTTAAAAAATTGCCATACTATAAATCCTAGTAGGAGTTGCCAAATTTCGTTTAAGAGTGGTCTTTTAAAATTCCCCAAGCCCCATTTTATGATGGTGTTGATGACATTTGTCCTATCTCTTTTGGTTTTCTTCATGATTATCACAGCTTGATCCCATATCATGTTGTTGTTGGGGCATTGATTAAATATGTTCTCCATTGTTTCTTCCTGTTGCTAGCATAGGTGACACATTGAGGGTCCAATAAAGCCTCACTTCTTGAGGTTATCCCAAGTTAGGAGTTGGTTCTGAACCTGGAGACAGAGAAAGGTGGAAACCTTTGGCTAGAGTTTGATTTTCTATTTTATGGGGCAGATGTGATATTTCAACTGCTTGTGAAAATTTTCCTGAAGTTGATAGGCTTCCTTAATTTTGAACGTGCCTGCGGGGGAATACCCCCAACAAAGATTATCATTTTCCTCGCTAGTTTGAATCTTCCTGTTTCCTACTTTTTCTTGCCAAGGTTGCAGATTGAGATTTTCCAGTAGGTTTAGATGTTGTGAGAGTAGTTTCCAACTACACCAAGGTGGTTGATGTGGGACATTAAGGAAAATGTATGCGACTTTGATGTGCCTCAACCCTTGTATGTGGTTATAATAAGGATGTAAGGTATCTAGTGTGCAATGGAGGTTGTTTATGCCAAGCATCTGTCCAAAATTAGGTGCATTTTCCATTCTGCACTTCCCAAAAAGCATGATTTTGGATGAGTGGGCAGTTTTTCCAAGATGCATTCTAGATATTAGAACCTTGGATCTTCTCTTCAATCCTAATGAGTTTCTTTTATTGTAGTTGGGGGGTATATTTTTTCTTCTAGAGTCGCGCCTGTTTTAGGATAAATCCGTAAGTGCGGACACAAACCGATCTCCCCAGATCCACCTGGATCTGGAACAAACAGTGACAGAATACTACTCTTTCCCTAGTTCTAAAGTATTGAATGGACAAGAGAAGAAGGATGATGTAC
>ML801767.1:125572-137992 GCA_009831015.1 Picea engelmannii
CGTACTGTCTCCAAAAGAGTGATTTTGAGAGATTGACAAGTGTAACTTTCTTCATGAAAATGATCTTAAAGAAGAGCTAGATCTTCTATCACCATGTCATTATCATGTCATCATCTTGATAACCAAAAATGAGGATAACAACGCCCAGAGTTATTTTGGGTATTTTAGCCAACGCCACCATATTTTTTCTCCCATGACATTATTCATCTAAGGCGGGATTGTAGATACCTAATCCTCCCAAGGAGGTAGGATTGCATATATTTTCCCAAATGTCTAAGGCCCATTTTTTATCTTGTTTGTGACTATGCCAGAGGAAGTTGTGCTGAAGGTTTTTGATTATTTTAATGATCGTTTGTGGTGTTGTTGAGTCTCCATTTTGACACTTCTATTATCCTATATTATCCTCTATCTGAGTCTATATTACTTATGATATGTGTATATGATTGACCATTTCTTCCACAAACCTACTCTGTAACCTTGTCCATGTTCATAGAGAGGTAACCTATGTTAAAACATGATTTGTTTGATTTTTTTATTAAATTGGAATTAAATGGTTGATTATTTATGCTCCTAGTTACTTTGACTATTAATTAAGAAACTCCATCTGGTACTACCACTGATACAATACTGCAAAAACTGCTTGATCCAGTACTTCGCTTGATCCGGTACTCTGCCTGATCTGGTACTCCGCCTGATCCGGTACCAATACTCCTCCTGATCCGGTACTCTACAATGATTTGGTACCACAACTCTATGCCTCTTCCAGTACTATCTCTGTGCCTCTTTTGGTTCTATATTTTCACCTCTTCCGGTACCATCTCCATGACTATTCTAGTACCACCATTGTGTTGGTCTGGTACCCAGATTTATGAATTCTCTAGTCCGGTACTAAACCCTTGTATACAGGATTCACATGTTGAACGAGTATGCTGGTGGTGACTCCAAAAAATTAGTTGGATGGAAGTATCCTTAGGTAGTTTGGATATCATGATAAACTTCATCACTCATGCAATTCATGTCATGAGGATGAATTCCATCCCTAGAGATATGATATGACTCACCTATTGTACTTTTGAAAACATTTGATAATTATCCTTAGACCTTGGTTATAACGGCTAACCTGATTTAAAATGGTTGATGTGTAGATGATAGAAAGAAAGTAGTAAGTAGAGAATGATACACATTGTTATTCTCAATGAAATGTTGAGCTGTTGATTCACTCAATCAATTGAAGGAATACAAATGATATTTTGTGCAATTCATAGGAATGATTAAAGTGTTTTAGTCAGCAATTTATTTAGAGGTACCTTGTTGGTTTGGCAAGGGCCCACTGCCCCAACCAAGGTAAGCCTCCTTGTACATGTCTTTGTGTGTTGTGAGTTAATTGTGTAAGTGTGAAAACTTAATACTTGAGTGTTGCAAATGATTTCAAATGCATAAAATTTTCTAAGTATGGTACATATTTATTTTATTTTGAATCAGTGTGAGTGAATGGTTATACATTGAGTAGAGTAGATCATTCCATTTCCATTTCTGCAGATTGATATTTAGTTCACAAGAGTTGGATAGATGTGTGGGATTGTTAAGTAAGCAATTGTTATTGCTTTGAATTTATGATTGTGATGTTCTTAGTAGGTACAGGAACCATAAGACTTCATCTCTCATCTTCATGTTCCATGTAATGAAGTCTCTCAATCATATTGATTGTTTCCTATATTAAAGAAGGCTTGATTGGAATTGATAGGGTTATGATTGGTTTCTTTCTAAGAGTGAATAAAGTAAATTTTTAATTTCTATTTCAATTGCTACAAGAAGCAAGATATCAGTTCATCTCTGCATTTCATGAGCCTATAATTAACAACCTTGTTATCTAAGCAAGAGCCTTTTTAGTTTAGTGTTTGTTTGAGAGTTTTGTTATAATCTTTATCTCCTGAGTTTGAAGTTGTGTGAAGTATTCAAATATTCCAAAACAAGGTGTTATGCTATTAATTATTTCCTGATTGAACTATATACAACATACATATATAGGTTACCTATTTTTGGCATATATGGTGTAACAACTCTTTTGATTACGAATAACAGATTGACATATAAATGAGTGCAATATACTAAGCATATATATATATATATATATATATATATATATATATATATATATATACACACACACACACACCAACATTTTGGTGCCGTTGTCGAGGAGTTGTAAACTATAATAGGTATCATTTTGAGTTTGATTGGTTTGATCAGTTTGGATTGGATTTAATGACAACCTAAGGGAGGAGATAAGACGGTAAGATGAAAGGTAAAAAAATGTGCATCCACTTTGGTGGGGTTTCTCCAAAGTCATGTTGTCCTCTTACCTTTGGTAGTTAAAAGTTTGTGTTTCATTAGTATTAGATTTTCTTGTTTTTATGAGTATATATAGGGATAGTAAAGGTATATTTATTGCTTCCAAAATTTCAGAAAAAAATAGGAAAACAAACAACACGAAACCCCCCCCCCCCCAACAAACTAATTCAGCTAAATTATGTGCAAGAACAATTATTAGAGGAGAAAGTTCAAAGGTAGCAATTGAAAAATATCCAAAGGCACTAAATCTGAAGCCATTTTTCATATTGAGAGAATAATACAACAAGTAAGAAGGGAAGCATTGACAATCCCATTAGAAGGAGGAGCTGGAAAAGGGACATAGGTAGTAATAGAAGAAGCTACATCTGCCATTGGAGCAACACACAAGGTATTGGAACAATTGGATATACCAAACAACCTAGTGGTTGAACCATCACTTAGTGGGGAGACATCACCAACACCCTACAACGTGCTATTTGGAGATATGGAAGATGAAGAGGGAAATGCAAATAACGAAAAAGAGACATTTGGGTTCTCAATATTAGACATTGCTAGAGACATTGCTATGAAGAATATTCCATTGTCCTCACTGCCTCACTTCCATGGTATGTCAAGAGAATATCCTAAGTGGATTTTTGTTTGAATTTGATACACTATGTAGGAGTTATAATTACATTGATAATGCACAAAAACTAAAACTCTTTACAATCACACTAAAAGACTCAGCATTAAGGTGGTTTATGAGCCTAGAAGAATACACTATATTATCTTGGGATGGTATGAAGGAAAATTTCCTCCAGAAATATCAATATTACTGTAGACCTAGGGATTCTAGGAATGACATATTTAAAATGAAATAGTCTAAGGAGGAAAGTTTGGAAGATTACCTAGAAAGGTTCCTATACAACTACCAAAAGACAAAACAATTTTCCTTAGACACAGCCATAGTTAGGACCGTATTCCTAAAAGGTGTGAGGGATGACTACATTGAGGTACTAAACCTCATGAGTTCTGGAGATGTGTACCAAAATCCATTTGCAGACATTGCAGAGTATTATAAAAGATACTCCAACAGTCAATCCAAAACAGGAAAAAGTGTAAGGGTTCCTATAAATAGAATTACTAAACCCACATCAGGAGGTGTTACTAGGATATAATTGGGGAAGACACTAGAGAAATTCAAAACATATATGCTAAACACCATCATCTCCCAACTTGATACCATTAAAATTAAAAGAAAACAATAAGAAGAAAATGCTACTTTGGTAATTTTCTGTCCTCGGTGTAGGAAAATGCATCCTAAAAAGGAATATCCCATTAATTTCATTGAAATCTGTGGCTTTTGTACAAAATATCACCCTACCAATGAGTTCCCTTCTTTACCTAGACTAAAATACATTTTCAAGGGAGGGGGATAACCTCAGGAAACATCATATCCCCCCAAGAGGGAATGGAGACTACAAAGTCCTAATATGTTTGTAGATCCTACCACACAATATTCACAACATAAATGGGTACCTCCAATGTATTATCCTCAATGGTCACCTCAGCAACCACAAATCTAGCCTTGGAAATAAGGATGGAGGGGGCCTGCATATGGGAATGTTACCTTTCAGCCAAGAACCTTTCCCACCTACCCACAATACCCTTCCAATATTTCTCAGTTGCTACCGATATTTAATCACCCTTCTCTTCCTCCGCCTCCACAACTACAACAACACCTTGCACTACCTATGAACCCAAATCTGTAGCAACAAATGATAGTTTCACCTATCCTAAACCCTCTTCAGCCTACCCCTATTCTTGTACAACCTATTCCCAAGCCAAATAATATACCTACATAGTCTGTACAAAATATTGAAGTACAAACCTTCCCCACTTATGTGATAACTCCCACTTCATTTAATGGAATTGAATTAAGATCAGTGAGGGTTTTGAATAAACTAAATCCTACTGTGGTTATTCAAGAAGAAGAATAAGTAGATAATCAAGCAATTCAAGAACAATAACAAATAGATAATCAAGCAGTTCAAGGAAAAGAACAAATGGATGACCAATCATATGAAGAAAGAAACACCCCTGTACAATAGGAAATTCCTCCTCACAATTCACACCCAACAGAAATACCTTAGAAAACTAATCCTCCTCCTTATCCAGAAAGGTTATTTGTGAAGAAATATGAGGTACCTCTAGGGAATAATCTAGAGACCGAACTTAGAAACATATGTGTAAAGATTCCCCTACTTCAAGCCATCAAGGACATGCCTATTTATGATAATATTGTAAGGGATATTTTCATTAAAAAGCTAGGGAGGAAGAGGAAGGAGCCTTCTATTATACAGGTGGTTGGACAGTTATCATAATTTATATCAGAAATGCCATCCAAATATAATGATCTAGTAAATCCAGTGGTGACCATAGAGATTAATGGTGTTTCTGTACCAAACACACTTATTGATCTAGGAGTAGCAATAAATGTTATGTCGGTTGACACCATGAAAATGATACAACTAAATCACCTAAGACCAACACAGACTTTGCTGGAATTAGAAGAAAAATCAGTCATTTTCCCAATAGGAAGTCTAGATTATGTAACATTCACTTTGGCCTCTTGGGAATACCCTATGGATTTCTTAGTGATTCATCCCAAATACTCCAAACCAGGACATATAGTAGTGCTTGTCCGACCTTGGTTGGCCACTACTGATGCATTTATTAGTTGTCGGTCTGGAGAGATGACAATGTCCAATGGCACCCAAAGTGAAAAACTTATTCTCGTTCCTCCTACCCAACTAGCTATTAGAGTTACTCTCTGGTTGAAGAATCCCTATGGGGAGGAGGATTGTACTCAGTCCTTGTTAACACTCTAACAAGTAAAATGAGTTCAAGAGAAAACTGAAGAACAAATCTTAAGTCTATTTTTGGATGATACAAAATGCATTGAATACCCTCATTCTTTTCTTGAATACACACATATCTTCAGCTCTGAATTTCAGGACATATGGCACCCCTCCACCTCTACAATAGCCACCATTTCACAAGTATATGAAGGGAAATAATCAATTGTCTAGGCTGTTGAAATCATCCCTTGAAAATATTTGTATATCAATGCTATTTAAGGAACAGATCAACAACAAAAATTGATTCAAATGATTCAAGGGAAATCTGGTGCTTTTGCATGGGATTACTTTGACATGAAAGGGATTGACCCAGACACTTGTATGCATCATATTTACACTAATGACCAAATCAGACCTATTAGGAAACTCTAAAGAAGAATGAATCTAGCCTTAAAAGACATAGTGAACGAAGAACTTCAAAAACTCCTGCATGCCAATTTTATTTACCCTATATCAGATAGCAAGTGGGTATCCCCATTAGTTATTTTTCCTAATAAAAATGGTAAATGGAGGATTTGTGTGGAATTTTCAGAGTTGAACAAAGCTAATTAAAGGGATTACTTTCATTTTCCCTTCATAGACCAGGTCTTCGGCACATTGTCTGGGAAGAAGTATTTTTATTTCTTGGATGGGTTTAGTGGTTACAATCACATCAAAATTTCACTAGAAGATCATGACAAAACCACATTGACTTTACCATGGGGTACCTATGGCTATAGGGTTCTTCCTTTTGGTTTTTTTAATTCCCATGCTACCTTTCAAAGGGTTATCTTGTCCATTTTCTCTTATTTGACCCATGACTATGTACACGTCTACATGGATTACTTCACAGTATATGGGGATGATTTCTAGCAGGCATTGGACAATTTGGAGAAAGTACTGATTAGGTGTAAAGAAACCAACCTTTCCCTCAGTCATGAAAAATATAGAATGATGCTCACTTAAGGAATTTCTTTAGTTCATCATATCTCCTGTACTGGAATAAGGGTAGACCCTGCCAAGATTGACATCATTTCTCAAATCAAAATCCCTATCTCACAAAAAGAAGTTAGAATATTTTTAGGGCATGCTGGCTACTATAGGAGGTTCATTCAGAATTTTACAAACCTAGCTGCCCCACTGTTCAAATTGTTAGCAAAAGAGGATGAATTTTGTTGGAATGAACAATGTCAAATTTGTTTTGAAATTTTAAAAACAAATCTTTCAAGTGCCCCTGTTTTAAGAGGACCAAACTGGTCTCTTCCTTTTCATATATGCATGGATTCCTTAGATGCAACTTTGGGGGTTGTTTTAGGACAAAGGGAAGGCCAGATTCCATATGTTATATACTTTGTTAGCACAAATCTTTCACCTACTCAAGTAAATTACACTGTCACTGAAAACTAATTCTTGTCAGTAGTACATGCCATTAATAAGTTTAGACACTACATAACAGGGTATGAAGTTTTTGTACATACCAACCATTCAACCATCAGATGTTTCATGAACAAACCTGTTATAAATGTTAGACTCAATAGATGGTTGTTATTACTACAAGAATTCAATATCACCATTATTGATAGGCCTGGAAGAGATAATTTATTTGTTAATTTCTTGTCTAGACTCATTCATACAGGTGATAATACTCCGGTAGATGACAATTTTACAGATGCGAATATATTTGTTATTTCTACTTACATTCCTTGGCATGAAGATGTAGCCAAATATCTTGTAACATGAAAGCTACCTCAGAATCTGTCCTCTCGAGAAAAAAAGAGAATTATCCAACTAAGTGCCAATTACATATGGCATGATGATTGTTTATACTGAACTGGGCCTAATTTGGTGATCAGAAGGTTCATTCGGGAGGATGTGATGCTTGACATCTTCAAAGCCTGTCATGATGGTCCATGTGTCGGCCATTTTGTTTATAAAATAACAACATACAAGATCTTGCGGTTCGACTACTATTAGCCAACTATTTTCAAGGATGCAAAGAAGTATGTGGCTAGTTGTGATGATTGTCAAAGGATTGGAAAACCTACTGCAGTTGATGAGATGCCCCTCTAAGCTCAGGTAATAATTAAAAATTTTGAGAAATAGGATTTGGATTTTGTACAACCTATTAACCCTATGTCTCGAAGGAAAAAGTACATCTTGGTGTTCATAGATTATGTGACCAAATGGGTGGAAGCTAAAGCTTTATATTCTTCTAATGAAGAACATGTTGTAAATTTTCTCTTTGAATAAATATTTACTCGCTTTGGTGTGCCTCGAGAAGTAGTAACTGACCAAGGAACCCAATTCACCTATAATTTGGTCAAATATCTTACTGAACAATATAAAATCAAACATAGAAAATCTTAACCTTATCACCCTCAATGAAATGGGCAGGTGGAATCAACCAACAAGGTGATAGAAGCTATTCTTACCAATATTGTTCAGTTGCATCACAAAGGCTGGGTTGATAGGTTTCTTGAGGCCTTATGGGCCTATAGGATATCTTAGAGAAACACAACAATCCATACACCCTATGAGTTGGTATATGGGAAGCATGTGTTGCTTCCCATAGAAATTCAAGTGAAAACCTTCAAGAGTGCCATGAGACTAGGGATGGATTTTGATGAAGCTCAGAAACAAAGGCTATTGTAGTTGAATGAGCTTGATGAGGTCAGACAAGATTCTCTTCAAAGGACAACCATTATACAAGAAGAAAGGACTAAATGGCATGAAAAGTACATCAAGAAGAAGTCTTTTTAGTCGCGTGATTGGGCCCTATTGTATGATATTAGGTTCAATATTTTTAAATGTAAATTGTCTACTAGATGGTTGGGACCCTATGAAGTTGATAAATTTTATGAAAATGGTTCAGTAAAGATAAATACTATTGATGAGAATCAGACCTCCTTTGTCATGAATGGACATTGATTGAAGGTTTATCATAAGCCTTTATCCAAAGAGGATTTTGTCAGACATGTTCTTCAGAATTCTAAAATGCAACTAGTAAGCAAGGGGGTTTCTCCTCCTACTGATCCACCACAGTAAGTTTCATTGTGTGAATTAATTTGGCTCTGTACATATCTATAAATAGGTGTGTCATTAGATATAATTTTTTGTGTTACTAACAAAAACAAAAAGTTGATTTTGTTCTCATGTAGATAAATGAATAAGGAGGACATCTTCCAAGTGTAGGTCTATCCCTTTATCAAGACTTGGTAGATCGTTTTTGGAAAAGAAGCCAAATAGAGTTTTCTTTAAGTTTTTCATAATCCTAAAAATTGAAAACATCGACGAGCAGGAACTAGCATAGGTTCAAGAAAAATCCACGGGACAATAGATAGAGTTTTCTTTAAGTTTTTCAAACTCCTAAAACTTGAAAATAGCGGGGAGCGTGAACTAGCCCGGGATCGAGAAAAATCCATTGGATAGTAGATAGAGTTTTCTTTAAGTTTTTTTAGACTCCTTAAAACTGAAAACACCGACGAGAATTAACTAATTTGGGTTCGAGAAAAATCCATAGAAAAGTAGTAGTTAGGATTAATTTTATAATAAAAAGGAAGTGGTAATAGGAGCAGTGACCATCTTGGTTCCAAAAAGAGGAGGATTCTGAATCTCAACATGAGGTTTTCCAAGCTACAAAGTACCTTCTTCTTACATAGCTTAGGGCCTAGTCATTGAAATCTTTTGCCTTATTTTCTGACACTTTCGCTGTAAATTCAAAGTTCTTGTATCAAGTGTTGATATTTGTTTCACCTACATGGTCTTTCAGTAGAATCAAATCATAGGTTCTCTTCCATAGCATATGAAAACACCAACAATTTCTACAAAGTGAAACCTACAAAGTTCCATTCTACAGAACACCACCACCATATATCTTATCCAATTCTCCTCGATTACCAGAGTACAATTTTGAGATGATCTTGTATTGTATAACAACCTCTGTGCTCATATGGTAGTGTGGGAGAAGGTCCATGCTCATTCGGTACTGAAGGAGAAGGCCTATGTTGTTACGATACTACACAAATGTGTGTCTTTGTGCTCATCTGGTACTGTGGGAGAAGGTCTTTGCTCATCCGATACTGAAGGATAAATCCTACGATATTTTGGTACTGCAATAATGTGTGCCTATGTGCTCATTTGATACCATGGGGAAAGGCTTGTGCTATTTCGGTACTTGGAAAAACTCTGTGTTGTTCCAGTACTGGAACAAATTCACCCATGTGTTTATCTAGTATTGAATGAGAAGGTTTGTGTTGGTCTGTTATTACAAAAACTCTTTGCAATGGTCCAACACTAAGAAGTGGTCCAGTACTAAGATTTGATCCAGTACTGGTAATGAGGTGTTGGTAGTCCTGATCCTATACTCAAAGTTTTTACTACTCGATATAAATGCTTCAAGTAATAGTAGGTATAAACTCAAAATTTTTATTCATTTTATTAAGGAATTAGACTAATTATGTATTAAACATGTGGTTACTCTCAATTATTGCACGCTCCCTACCATGAACTTATGAAATCACTCGTATACATATCCTCATGAAGAAATCATTCCTATACACCCAAAATGTTGAGAGTACGAGGTAATTGTATCTCTAACAGGATCAATTTCATTATTTCCGTTTATATGGTGAAGAAATTTCATAATCCCATGATCCAACATCGTGTCGTATGAATGAGTTAATACACATCTTAATGCATGCCAAAATATGATGTCGTTATGATCATGATGACGTCAGATGATTTCATACTTTTGAATTCTCGTCATAATGACCACATCTCTTGTCATCATTACCCAACACTCCTGTGAACACGATATGACGCCAACCTCCATACGAGTCTATAAGTTATTCATGAATTCAACTTATCTTACCCTGCGATCATTACCATGGATGTGACCATTGCAATCTGAATCTTAACTTATAAATGCTGCTCTGGATGGTTTCACCATCTAGATGAGCGTTATTTACCATTTTACTGTCACACCACCTCCATTTTCACAATGATTTTGTTTCTTCGTATTGTTTGCATACTTATCCTCTTCCAGTACTCCATCGCATACTACGCTAATCCGATACTCACCCCTCAATCCTTTGTTTCATTGCATCATATGATTTAATAATTGTTTTAAGCCAATATGGGGGTTGATAGACACAAACCTATGTTCCAGTTATACATGGAGACACAAGAATATCAATCTTTCATGGAGATATTTGAACAGGTAGGTTGGGTTCCATTTCTAGAAAAATTCAAAGGCTATCATGGGGGAGTCTATCTTGCTTTTGCGCAGAACTATGATGGAGAAAGTGTGCAGTTTGGAGATATGAAATTAATGATTTTGGAGGCCACCATAGAAAAAGATACATACTTGCCTTCCTCTGGAGAGAAATAATTTAATGGGGTGATCATTGACAGGAAGCTTTGTCAAAACATTTTAAGGCCAGAGCATTAGGACCTCGATTGGACTAAGGGAATTCCTCGAAGCTACATCAAGGAGGAATACTAGACGATGCTCATTAGTTTGCAAATATTTATCACATGCAAAGAGAGGTATGTTGTGACCTTCCTATACCATTTGAAACATTTGTCAGATTTTGAAGGAGGGCCACAAATTGATTTCCTCCACTTCCTCTGGATGAGCTTAAATAAAATGGTGAGATGAGTTAAATCATCTTCCAAGAAACCAAAAACCAGTCTCCATCACCATGGCCTAATGAAACTATTGGTTGTCCATGCCTTGAGAAAACAAGGAAGTAGTTGGAAATAACTACTTCAACAAAAGTTTTCTCAAGAGGGAATGACTAAATCTATAGAAGAATAGGAAACAAAAGCATATAGTGAGGGGTCTAGTAGAAAGACAAAGAAAAACAAAGGGAAGGAGTTAGGGGGTGAAAAAGATACTGTTACACCTAGCTCATCCCATCCTATTGATGAATTGGATAAATGTAATTCCGTTGTGGAGGATCCTACTACATCCAAAAAGACGAAAACCTCCCAATCTCATAAAATAAGTCCAACCTTGATTCTAAAAACTAAAAGACAGAAAATGAAGGACTCTGGGCAAGGTGAATGATCAGATAGTTCTCCTAAGGAAACCATTGAATTATCACTATATCCACTTAGCAAGTTGGAAAACACCCATGAAACAAACATTTAGAGAAGGAAAAAGTGTCAAAAGTAGGGTTTGTCAGCAAAACAAATCCTAGAGGATCCCACTACATCTAAGAAGGAGAGGCTTTCCGAATCTAAGGAACCTAGTCCAGCCTCAATTCATAAAGATCAACTCCCATGAAATGAGAGGTGAAAAAGGAAGAAAATAGGTCAAAAGGAAGTTTCACATGATGTCCCCGGAGAAACTATTGAGTTCCCTGAAGAATCGGTTAATGAGTTGGAGAAGACCCCTGAAGCAGTTATAGTGTTTCCTTAAGAATCAATTAGTGAGTTGGAGAAGACTCCTAAGGTGACAAGTGGAAGTAAGAGGAAGATTAAAAAGAGAAAGGTTCAAAATAAAAAAATCTTAGAACCTACACCTCAGTCCTCCAGAGTGGAAACAAGGAATGTTCAACAGGAACAAACTTCAAAACCTACACTTTGGTCCTCCAAGGTGAAAATCAAATCTGTACAAGAGAAACATGTCCCCTTTCTTATAACTACTACTAAAAAAAAGAAGAGTAAGTTGTTTGAAGAGACTTCCACCCTTGTTAGAAAATCTGAGGAAGCCTCACTTCCTGTACGAAGAACCACGAGGAGCATGGTGAAAAAGATAACAGTTCCACATGTGCCTTCTCTTCCAGAAGAACCCATTGATATTCCGACTTCTCCATACAAAGAAACTAGCTATGGAGAGATGACTAGTGAGACCGAGGGGTTAGTGAAAGAAACCTTGAGAGGTCTGAGAAAGGAGAAGGAATCCCAAGAGGAGGTGATTGAACAAACAACCACATTTGATCCTAACAATTCTCTGAGCAAACAACAATTGATAGTGAAGATTGGAAAACTGACAAAATAGAATGAGAAGCTGAAACAAGAGGTTATAGAGTACCAAGTGTTGGATAGGCACATTAAGGAAGAGAATGCACAATTGAAAGAATATAACCTAAGGTTACATGATGCACAAGAAGAGGTCTCTGATAAACTCAACAAAGTTTTACGTTTGATACAATACACCAGGGTGATTAAGAAGGAACTTAGG
>ML801767.1:138042-155573 GCA_009831015.1 Picea engelmannii
GAATTTTACATTTGTGATAAAGCACATTTCGGGGACTGCTAACAAGGTAGCTGACGCCTTGAGCAGAAAATGTTTATTGCTGCAGGAATTCAGGGTCAATACTTTGGGTTTTGAGAATCTGAAAGATATGTATGCAGGTGACGCAGACTTTGGCGAGGCATACGAGACAAACGAGAGCCCAGTTATCAAGGATAGGAGTCCGTGGATTGACTACCTGATCCAGGATGGATTACTGTTCAAAGGAAATCAATTGTGCATTCCAGAATGCTCTATGAGAGAGAATTTGGTGCGGGAAAAACACAACGGAGGATTAGCAGGTCATTTTGGGCATGACAAAACATTCGCCAAGCTGAGTGAATCATATTATTGGCCGGGGATGCGCACTGATATTAAACGGTTTGTTGACATATGCAGGATATGTCAACATGCGAAGGGCCGAAAACAGAACACATGGTTCTACCAACCATTGCCCATACTTGAGAGGCCATGGGAAGCCATTAGTATGGATTTTGTTTTGGGTTTTCCGAGGACACAGCGAGGAGTTGATTCCATTTTCGTGGTAGTGGACAGATTCTCGAAAATGGCACATTTTATTCTGTGTCATAAGACCAGCGACGCAACCCACATCACCAACTTATTTTTCAAAGAGATTGTCCGATTGCATGGATTGCCGAGAAGCATAGTCTCGGATCGGGATACGAAGTTCATAGGTCATTTTTGGAGGACGCTATGGAAGAAGTTGGGGACTGACTTGGCATTCCATTCTGCTTACCATCCGCAGATAGATGGGCAGACAGAGGTGGTCAACAGAAGCTTAGGAGATCTATTGAGAAGTCTGGTGGCAGAGCACCACAACAGTTGGGACCAGATCTTACCACAAGCAGAATTCGCGTACAACGATTCGGTGAATCGGAGTACAGGTAAGAGTCCATTTAAAATTTTGTATGGGACACAGTCAAGGGGAGTTTCTGAGCTCAGGGAGCTAGAACAGGCTGAAACTAGTAGCGTGAGGGCTGAAGAATTCGCAGAGGCGATGCGGGAACATCACGAAGAAGTGAAGCAGCGGTTGCAGAAATCCAATCAGGAATATAAGCGCAGAGCTGACCAAAGGAAGAGACAACTTCAGTTCGGAGTTGGTGACATGGTTCTACCACACTTAAGGAAGGAAAGGTTCCCAAGGGGGACGTATAACAAGCTCAATATGAAGAAGATCGGACCGTGTAAAGTCCTGAAGAAATTCGGAGAAAATGCATATGAGCTTGAGTTACCAGAGGGCATTGGGATATCTCCGATTTTCAATATTTCGGATTTATACCCCTACAGGGATGATGAAGCAGACACTAGAACTGAGGAACCAGTGGTCCAGTGGCACAAGAAAATGCCAGTAGCATAAAAGCCGCAGATGGAGTGTATCCTAGACAAGCGAGCAGGAAGGAAGACCAGGAGAAAGCAGTATTTTGAATACCTGGTGAAATGGAAGAACCACCCAGTGGAGGATGCCAGCTGGGAGATAGAAGAAGTTATACAAAAGCATGGGCAGACTGTGCAAGAGCTCATGAGAAGGATCCCATGAAATTTTCTGAGCCGAGGAGTATGATGCAGGAGCATCTCTCACTCATCAAGCGAGCCAGCGCGTGGAGAGAGAGACAACTGGATAAACCATCAAATCACTTTTTGAATATTACCTTGATAATGGCTGCGCCAAACATTAATATGGTGATGTGATGAAGCGCACTTGTATATTGTAACGGACCTTGAGCAGATAAGCTCTCGTCCTTAAGTAGCTGAGGCATTTATTTAGATTTAATGCAAGTAGATAAGTTAATTAAGTCTAGATTAGACAGTTTTGGTTTTTGAGAGGGAAAACAGAATATAGGCACCCTCCTTTGTATGATTGAGACACATTCAGATTATTGAGGTATTCAGCATTAGCATTCAGGAGTAATAAGAGAGCAACTCAGAGAACTGTTGAAGGATTCCGATGTACAGATATTGAATTAATAGGAAAGCTTTGATTCAATTCCATGGCTGTGATTATTCTCTGTGTATTGTTGATATTATGCTGTTGCATATTTGCTTCTTGTTTTGCCTATTTTCTATATGCTGCATATGTAATTGCATGGCAGGTTCGAAACCCGAGGGAGTGAGAGAATGAGTTTAAATCGTTTCTCTGTCTAAGCCAGGAGATTCCTGCATAGAGTGCAGTGGAATTCCTCCGCATAGAGTGCGTTGAGGAGGCTGGACAGTTAAACTCTCATTTTTGTTCGCCAGAAGTGGTGTTGAGTTATTCGAACTGTGCAGGTGAAGAACAGTTTGAGTTGAAGTCTCAGAGGTAAGCCTGGGAAGAGGAAAGCAGGAAAGCCTTGATTCCACTCCATGGACATGTTTATCCTCTGTGTGTTGTTGACATTATGCCTTTTCATAGTTGCTTCTTGCTATGTATTTCTTTCATATGCTGCATATGTGATTTTATGGAAGAATTGAAATCAGAGTGATTCCGAGTGGAAAGCTGGTGAAATCTCAAGAGGGAGAGTTCCTTACAAATATTGTGGAATAGACCTAGGAGAAACCCCGAATGGGATAAGATTAGGAGCAAGAGGACTCTTCAGAAGGAAGAGAATCGACGACTTGAATTTCAGGGAAAGAGTTAACCTTCAAGCGCAGGTAGAACCCATTTGCCATCGCATATCGGCATATTGGGGTTGGCGAGTGCAAGAGTTACATGCACGTTGATATCGCGAGTAGCGATTTCCTGTTCCGTGGTAGCTATCGACTTTTGCTTCGGAAAGGTGACAGAGCCGATAAATCTCGGGACATTGGGCCTCGGGAGTTGAAGAGCCAAGCGACCGGTCTCATAAGTCGCGAGTTCGCGGAGAGACGAGGTAGCAATACTCGGGTATCAGTGATTCGAGCCTCGGAAGTCAATGTGAAGTTAATCCGACTCGCGTGAAGCGAAACCGCGAGGTTGCGAGATCGTGGTCTCGGCACCTCGGCGCATCGGGTGTTGGGGGTTAAAATCCCAAGTGGTTGGTTGCGCGAGAGGAAATTCAGCATTGAATTACCTCAGATCTCATGGGTCCGAAGGGACATCATCCGACCATTGAACTAGGGAAAACCGAGGTTCTGACCTCTCCTATTAAATCACCACGGGAGTAGCGTGGAAGGAGCTGTGGGTTGTGAACTTCCGATAAGGAAGAAGAAGAGACTTATAAATCTTCGGGCCGATGAAAGAGTAAGAGGGTCCTGGTGAGAGCGGCTGTTGCTCGCGGAGGGGCAGGGTTGTGTCAGAGAACTAATCCTCCTCCTTATCCAGAAAGGTTACTTGTGAAGAAATATGAGGTACCTCTAGGGAATAATCTAGAGACCGAACTTAGAAACATATGTGTAAAGATTACCCTACTTCAAGCCATCAAGGACATACCTATTTATGATAATATTGTAAGGTATCTTTGCATTAAAAATCTAGGGAGGAAGAGGAATGAGCCTTCTGTTATACAGGTGGTTGGACAGTTATCATAATTTATATCAGAAATGCCATCCAAATATAATGATCTAGTAAATCCAGTGGTGACCATAGAGATTAATAGTGTTTCTTTACCAAACACACTTATTGATCTAGGAGTAGCAATAAATGTTATGTCGGTTGATGCCATGAAAATGATACAACTAAATCACCTAAGACCAACACAGACTTTGCTGGAATTAGAAGAAAAATCAGTCATTTGCCTAGTAGGAAGTCTAGATGACGTAACATTCACTTTGGACTCTTGGGAATACCCTATGGATTTCTTAGTGATTCATCCCAAATACTCCAAACCAGGACATATAGTAGTGCTTTTCCGACCTTGGTTGGCCACTACTGATGCATTTATTAGTTGTCGGTATGGAGAGATGACAATGTCCAATGGCACCCAAAGTGAAAAACTTATTCTCTTTCCTCCTGCCCAACCAACTACTGGAGTTAATCTCTGGTTGAAGAATCCCTATGGGGAGGAGGATTGTACTCAGTCCTTGTTAACACTCGAACAAGTAAAAGGAGTTCAAGAGAAAACTGAAGAAAAAATCTTAAGTCTATTTTTGGATGATACAAAATGCATTGAATACCCTCATTCTTTTCTTGAATACACACATATCTTCATCTCTGAATTTCGGGAAATATGGCACCCCTCCACCTCTACAATAGCCACCATTTCACAAGTAGATGAAGGGAAATAATCAGTTGTCTAGGCTATTGAAATCATCCCTAGAAAATATTTGTATATCAATGCTATTTTAGGAACAGATCAACAACAAAAATTGATTCAAATGATTCAAGGGAAATCTAGTGCTTTTGCATGGGATTACTTCGACATGAAAGGAATTGACCCAGACACTTGTATGCATCATATTTACACTAATGACCAAATCAGACCTATTAGGAAACCCCAAAGAAGAATGAATCTAGCCTTAAAAGACATAGTGAAAGAAGAACTTCAAAAACTCTTGCATGCCAATTTTATTTACCCTATATCAGATAGCAAGTGGGTATCCCCATTAGTTGTTTTTCCTATTAAAAATGGTAAATGGAGGATTTGTGTGGAATTTTCAGAGTTGAACAAGGCTAATTAAAGGGATTACTTTCATTTTCCCTTCATAGACCAGGTCTTCGACACGTTGTCTAGGAAGAAGTATTTTTATTTCTTGGATGGGTTTAGTGGTTACAATCACATCAAAATTTCACCAGAAGATCATGACACAACCACATTGACTTTCCAATGGGGTACCTATGGCTATAGGGTTCTTCCTTTTGGTTTTTGTAATTCCCATGCTACCTTTCAAAGGGTTGTCTTGTCCATTTTCTCTTATTTGACCCATGATGGTGTACAAGTCTACATGGATTACTTCACAATATATGGGGATGATTTCCAGCAGGCATTGGACAATTTGGAGAAAGTACTGATTAGGTGTAAAGAAACCAACCTTTCCCTTAGTCATGAAAAATCTAGAATGATGCTCACTTAAGGAATTGTTTTAGTTCATCACATCTCCTATACTGGAATAAGGGTAGACCCTACCAAGATTGACATCATTTCTCAAATCAAAATCCCTATCTTACAGAAAGAAGTTAGAACATTTTTAGGGCATGCTGGCTACTATAGGAGGTTCATTCAAAATTTTACAAACCTAGCTTCCCCACTGTTCAAATTGTTATCAAAAGAGGATGAATTTTGTTGGAATGAACAATGTCAAATTTGTTTTGAAATTTTAAAAGAAAATCTTTCAAGTGCCCCTGTTTTAAGAGGACCAAACTGGTCTCTTCCTTTTCATATATGCACGGATGCCTCAGATGCAACTTTAGGGGTTGTTTTAGGACAAAGGGAAGGCCAAATTCCATATGTTATATACTTTGTTAGCACAAATCTTTCACCTACTCAAGTAAATTACACTGTCACTGAAAACTAATTCTTGTCAGTAGTACATGCCATTAATAAGTTTAGATGCTACATAACAGGGTATGAATTTTTTGTACATACCAACCATTCAACCATCAGATGTTTCATGAACAAACCTGTTATAAATGCTAGACTCAATAGATGGTTGTTATTACTACAAGAATTCAATATCACCATTATTGATAGGCCTGGAAGAGATAATTTATTTGTTGATTTCTTGTCTAGACTCATTCATATAGGTGATAATACTCCAGTGGATGACAATTTTACAGATGAGAATATATTTGTTATTTCTACTTACATTCCTTGGTATGCAGATGTAGCCAACTATCTTGTAACATGAAAGCTACCTCAGAATCTATCCTCTTGAGAAAAAAAGAGAATTATCTAGCTAAGTGCCAATTACATGTGGCATGATGATTGTTTATACTGAAATGGGCCTGATTTGGTGATCAGAAGGTGTGTTCGGGAGGATGTGATGCTTGACATCTTCAAAGCCTGTCATGATGGTCCATGTGTCGGCCATTTTGTTTATAAAATAACAACATACAAGATCTTGTGGTTTGGCTACTATTAGCCAACTATTTTCAAGGATGCAAAGAAGTATGTGGCTAGTTGTGATGATTTTCAAAGGATTGGAAAACCTACTGCAATTGATGAGATGCCCCTCTAAGCTTAGGTAATAATTAAAAATTTTGAGAAATAGGATTTGGATTTTGTACAACCTATTAACCCTATGTCTCGAAGGAAGAAGTACATCTTGGTGTTCACAGATTATGTGACCAAATGGGTGGAAGCTAAAGCTTTATATTCTGCTAATGAAGAATATGTTGTAAATTTTCTCTTTGAATAAATATTTACTCGCTTTGGTGTGCCTCGAAAAGTAGTAACTGACCAAGGAACCCAATTCACCTATAATTTGGTCAAATATCTTACTAAACAATATAAAATCAAACATAGAAAATCTTAACCTTATCACCCTCAAGGAAATGGGTAGGTGGAATCAACCAACAAGGTGATAGAAGATATTCTTACCAATATTGTTCAATTGCATCACAAAGACTGGGTTGATAGGTTTCTTGAGGCCTTATGGGCCTATAGGATATCTTAGAGAAACACAATAATCCATACACCCTATGAGTTGGTATATGGGAAGCATGTGTTGCTTCCCATAGAAATTCAAGTGAAAACCTTCAGGAGTGCCATGAGACTAGGGATGGATTTTGATGAAGCTCAGAAACAAAGGCTATTGTAGTTGAATGAGCTTGATGAGGTCAGACAATATTCTCTTCAAAGGACAACCCTTATACAAGAAGAAAGGACTAAATGGCATGAAAAATACATCAAGAAGAAGTCTTTTCAGTCACGTGATTGGGCCCTATTGTATGATATTAGGTTCAATATTTTTAAATGTAAATTGTCTACTAGATGGTTGGGACCCTATGAAGTTCATAAATTTTATGACAATGGTTCAGTAAAGATAAATACTATTGATGAGAATCAGACCTCCTTTGTCGTGAATGGACATTGATTGAAGGTTTATCATAAGCCTCTATCCAAAGAGGATTTTGTCAGACATGTTCTTCAGAATTCTAAAATGCAACTAGTAAGAAAGGGGGTTTCTCCTCCTACTGATCCACCACAGTAAGTTTCATTGTGTGAATTAATTTGGCTTTGTACATATCTATAAATAGGTGTGTCATTAGATAGAAATTTTTGTGTTACTAACAAAAACAAAAAGTTGATTTTGTTCTCATGTAGATAAATGAATAAGGAGGACATATTCCAAGTGTAGGTCTACCCCTTTATCGAGACTTGGTAGATCATTTTTGGAAAAGAAGCCAAATAGAGTTTTCTTTAAGTTTTTCAGAATCCTAAAAATTGAAAACACCGACGAGCAGGAACTGGTATAGGTTCGAGAAAAATCCACGGGACAATAGATAGAGTTTTCTTTAAGTTTTTCAAACTCCTAAAACTTGAAAACAACGGGGATCGTGAACTAGACCGGGCTCGAGAAAAATCCATTGGACAGTAGATAGAGTTTTCTTTAAGTTTTTTCAGACTCCTCAAAACTGAAAACACCGACGAGAATTAACTAATTTGGGTTCGAGAAAAATCCATATAAAAGTAGTAGTTAGGATTAATTTTATAATAAAAAGGAAGTGGTAATAGGAGCAGTGACCATCTTGGTTCCAAAAAGAGGAGGATTCTCAATCTCAACATGAGGTTTTCCAAGCTACAAAGTACCTTCTTGTTACATAGCTTAGGGCCTAGTCATTGAAATCTTTTGCCTTATTTTCTGACACTTCCACTGTAAATTCAGAGTTCCTGTATCAAGTGTTGATATTTGTTTCACCTACATGGTCTTTCAATAGAATCAATTCATAGGTTCTCTTCCATAGGATATGAAAACACCAACAATTTCTACAAAGTGAAACCTACAAAGTTCCATTCTACAGAACACCACCACCAGATACCTTATCCAATTCTCCTCGATTACCAGAGTACAATTTTGAGATGATATTATATTGGATAACAACCTCTGTGCTCATCTGGTAGTGTGGGAGAAGGTCCATGCTCATCTGATACTGAAGGAGAAGGCCTACGTTGTTACGGTACTACACAAATGTGTGTCTTTGTGCTCATCTGGTACTGTGGGAGAAGGTCTTTGCTCATCTGGTACTGAAGGATAAATCCTACGATATTTTGGTACTGCAATAATGTGTGCCTATGTGCTCATTTGATACTGTGGGGAAAGGCTTGTGCTATTTCGGTACTTGGAAAAACTCTGTGTTGTTCCAGTACTGGAACAAATTCACCCATGTGTTTATCTAGTATTGAACGAGAAGGTTTGTGTTGGTCTGTTACTACAAAAACTCTTTGCAATGGTCCAACACTAAGAAGTGGTCTGGTACTAAGATTTGATCTAGTACTGGTAATGAGGTGTTGGTAGTCCTGATCCTATACTCAAAGTTTTTACTGCTTGATATAAATGATTCAAGTAATAGGAGGTATAAAATCAAAATTTTTATTCGTTTTATTAAGGAATTAGACTAATTATGTATTAAACATGTGGTTACTCTCAATTATTGCACGCTCCCTACCATGAACTTATGAAATCACTCGTATACATATCCTCGTGAAGAAATCATTCCTATACACCCAAAATGTTGAGAGTACGAGGTAATTGTATCTCTAATAGGATCAATTTCATTATTTCCGTTTATATGGTGAAGATATGTCATAATCCCATGATCCAACATCGTGTTGTATGAATGAGTTAATCCACATCTTAATGCATGCCAAAATATGATGTCATTATGATCATGATGATGTCAGACGATTTCATACTTGTGAATTCTCGTCATAACGACCACATCTCTTGTCATCATTACCCAACACTCCTGTGAACACGATATGACGCCAACCTCCATACGAGTCTATAAGTTATTCATGAATTCAACTTATCTTATCCTGCGATCAATACCATGGATGTGACCATTGCAATCTGAATCTTAACTTATAAACACTCCTCTGGATGGCTTTGCCATCTAGATGAGCGTTATTTACCATTTTACTGTCACACCACCTCCATTTTCACAGTGATTTTGTTCCTTCATATTTTTTGCATACTTATCCTCTTCCAGTACTCCATCACGTACTACGCTAATCTGGTACTCACCCCTCAATCCTCTATTTCATTGCCTCATATGATTTAATAATTATTTTAAGCCAATATGGGGGTTGATAGACACGAACCTGTGTTCTAGTTATACATGGAGACACAAGAATATCAATCTTTCATGGAGATATTTGAACAGGTAGGTTGGGTTCCATTTCTGGAAAAATTCAAAGTCTATCATGGGGGAGTCTCTCTTGTTTTTGTACAGAACTATGATGGAGAAAGTGTGCAGTTTGGAGATATGAAATTAACGATTTTGGAGGACACCATAGCAAAATCTACATACTTGACTTCCTCTGGAGAGAAATAATTTAAGGGGGTGATCATTGACATGAAGCTTTGTCAAAACATTTTAAGGCCAGAGCATCAGGACCTCGATTGGACTAAGGGAATTCCTCAAAGCTACATCAAGGAGGAATAGTAGATGATGCTCATTAGTTTGCAGATATTTATCACCTGCAAAGAGAGGTATGTTGTGACCTTCCTATACCATTAACATTTGTCACATTTTGAAGGGCGGCCACAAATCGATTTCCTCCACTTCCTCTGGATGAGTTTAAATAAAATGGTGAGATGAGTTAAATCATCTTCCAAGAAACCAAAAACCAGTATCCATCACCATGGCCTAATGAAACTATTGGTTGTCCATGCCTTGAGAAAACAAGGAAGTAGTTGGAAATAACTACTTCAACAAAAGTTTTCTCAAGAAGGAATGACTAAATCTATAGAAGAACAGGAAACAAAAGTATATAGTGAGGGGTCTAGTAGAAAGACAAAGAAAAACAAAGGGAAGGAGTTAGGGGGTGAAAAAGATACTGTTACACCTATCTCATCCCATCTTATTGATGAATTGGATAAAGGTAATTCTGTTGTGGAGGATCCTACTACATCCAAAAAGACAAAAACCTCCCAATCTCATAAAATAAGTCCAACCTTGATTCTAAAAACTAAAAGACAGAAAAGGAAGGACTCTAGGCAAGATAAATGATCAGATAGTTCTCCTAAGGAAACCATTGAATTATCGCTATATCCACTTATCAAGTTGGAAAAAACCCACGAAACAAACATTTAGAGTAGGAAAAAGTGTCAAAAGAAGGGTGTGGCAACAAAACAAATCCTAGAGGAGCCCACTACATCTAAGAAGGAGAGGCTTTATGAATCTAAGGAACCTAGTCCAACCTCAATTCATAAAGATCAACTCCCTTGAACTGAGAGGTGAAAAAGGAAGAAAATAGGTCAAAAGGAAGTTTCACATGATGTCCCCGAGGAAACTATTGAGTTCCCTGAAGAATCGGTTAATGAGTTGGAGAAGACCCCTGAAGAAATTATAGTGTTTCCTTAAGAATCAATTAGTGAGTTGGAGAAGACTCCTAAGGTGACAAGTGGAAGTAAGAGGAAGATTAAAAAGAGGAAGGTTAAAAATAAAAAAATCTCAGAACCTACACCTCAGTCCTCCAGAGTGGAAACAAGGAATGTTCAACAAGAACAAACTTCAGAACCTACACTTTGGTCCTCCAAGGTGAAAATCAAATCTGCACAAGAGAAACAAGTCCCCTTTCTCATAACTACTACTAAAAAAAAGAAGAGTAAGTTGTTTGAAGAGACTTCCACCCTTGTTGGAAAATCTGAGGAAGCCTCACTTCCTGTACGAAGAACCACGAGGAGCATGGTGAAAAAGATAACAGTTCCACATGTGCCTTCTCTTCCAGAAGAACCCATTGATATTCTGACTTCTCCATACAAAGAAACTAGCTATGGAGAGACGACTAGTGAGACCAAGGGGTTAGTTAAAGAAACTTTGAGAGGTCTAAGAAAGGAGAAGCAATCCCAAGAGGAGGTGATTGAACAAAAAACCACATCTGATCCTAACAATTCTCTGAGCAAACAACAATTGATAGTGAAGATTGGAAAAATGACAAAACAAAATGAGAAGCTGAAACAAGAGGTTATAGAGTACCAAGTGCTGGATAGGCACATTAAGGAAGAGAATGCACAATTGAAAGAATATAACCTAAGGTTACATGATGCACAAGAAGAGGTCTCTGATAAACTCAACAAAGTTTTACGTTTGATACAATACACCAGGGTGATTAAGAAGGAACTTAGGAACTAAGATTCCGGTCTCAATATTCTACAGCAAGATAAATAATGTTCAGATAGGATGAGAGATGGTTCAGTTTTGCAATGTTTTGAGTATCAGTTTTAACATTTTTTCATGAGGAAATGCAATGAATTTATCATGGGGGAAATGTTGAGTCTCCATTTTGACACTTCTATTATCCTATATTATCCTCTATCTAAGTCTATTTTACCTATGACATGTGTATATGATTGACCATTTCTTCCACAAACCTACTCTGTGACCTTGTCCATGTGCATATATAGGTAACCTATGTTAAAACATGATTTGTTTGATTTTTTGATTAAAATGGAATTAAATGGTTGATTATTTATGCTCCTAATTACTTTGACTATTAATTAATAATATCCATCTGGTACTACCATTGATCTGGTATTGCAACAATTGCTTGATCCATTACTCCGCTTGATCTGATACTCCACCTACTCCGGTACTTCGCCTGATCCAGTACTCTGCATGATCCAATACTCTACATGATCCAATATTCTGCATGATCTAGTACCAATACTCCTCCTGATCCAGTACTCTGCAGTGATATGATACCACAGATATGTGCCTCTTCCAGTACCAACTCTGTGCCTCTTCTGGTACATGCTCTACGCCTCTTCTGATACTAGCTTCGCGCCTATTCCGGTACCACCATTGTGTTGGTATGGTACCCTTATTTATGACTATGCTAGTCCAGTAATAAACCCCTATCTACATGATTCATGTGTTGAACAAGTATGATGGAGGTGATTGAAATAAGTTAGTTGGATGGAAGTATCCTTAGATAGTTTTGAGATCACGATAGACTTAATAACTCATGGAATTCATGCCATGAGGATGAATTCCATCCCTAGAGATACGATATGAATCACCGATTGTAATATTTGAAAACATTTGATAATTATCCTTAGACCTTGGTTATAACAACTAGCCTGCTTTCAAAGGGTTGTTGTGTATATGATAGAAAGTAAGTAGTAATTAGAGAATGATACACATTGTTATGATGAATGAAATGTTGAACTGTTGATTCACTCGATCAATTGAAGGAATACAAATGATATTTTGTGCAATTCATGGGAATGAGTAAAGTGTTTTAGTATGAAATTTCTTTAGAGGTACCTTGTTGGTTTGGTAAGGGTCCACCACCCCAACCAAGGTAAGCCTCCCTGTACATGTCTTTGTGTGTTGTGAGTTAATTGTGTAAGTGTTAAAACTTAATAGTCGAGTGTTGTAAATGATTTCAAATGCATAAATGTTTCCAAGTACAGTACAAATTTATTTGATTTTGAATCAGTGTGAGTGAATGGTTATACATTGAGTAGAGTAGATCATTCCATTTCTATTTATGAAGATTGATATTTAGTTAACAAGAGTTGGATAGATGTGTGGGATTGTTAAGTAAGAAATTGTTATTGTTTTGAATTTATGATTGTGATGTTCTTAGTAGGTATAGGAACCATAAGACTTTGTATCTCCTCTTCATGTTCCATGTAATGAAGTCTCTTAATCATATTGATTGTTTCTTGTATTAAAGAAGGTTTGATTGGAATTGATAGGGTTTTGATTGGTTTCTTTCTAAGAGTGGATACAATAAATTGTTAATTTCTATTTCAATTACTACAAGAAGCAAGATCTCAGTTCATCTTTGCATTTCATGAGCCTATAATGAACAAACTTGTTATCTAAGAAAGAGCCTTTTTAGTTGAGTGTTTGTTTGAGAGTTTTGATATAATATTTATCTTCTGTGTTTGAAGTTGTGTGAAGTATTCAAATATTCCAAAACATAGTGTTATGTTATTAATTATTTCTTGATTGATCTATATACAACAAACATAGATAGGTTACCTATTTTCGGCACATATTGTGTAAGAAATATTTTGATTACAAATCCTGGATTGACATATAAATGAGTGCAATATACTAAGAATATATATACACCAACAGGTTCTGCAAGATATGAGAACATACAATTTGAAATAGCTTGAAGCACTTCTTTTAAGAGGATGAGCCTTGTAGGGATATTTAAGGATATGAAGGTCCAAGAATTGAGGTGATTGGAGATTGAGAAGATTAGGGAGTTCCAGGAGATGATTCATGTTGCTGACTCTGTCATGGGTAAACCCAGGTAATTGGATGAAAGGGAGAAACATAGGACTCATAGGAGGCGAGGAATGTGTTATTGAACTATTGGGGGAGTGTTGAAGAAGAATATATGTGATTTTTCCAGATTGAAAGTAGTGGCTGAGGCGTTACTGAAGTCTGTGATGATGGTTTGGAGATTGAAGACTTCCTTGGTTGTGGGGGTGTTCAAAAGAATTGTATAATACACAAATTGGTTGTGGGGGTGTTCAAAAGAATTGTATAATACACAAATTGGTTGTGGGAAGATGCAAGTTGGAGTCCATGGATCAAAACCCCTTGTAGTGAACCATTTGAGATCGAGATAGATAGATATTTCTTTAAACCTTCTGCCATTATTACAAAGAGGAAAATGTGAAAGTAGATCTCCTTGAGGAATGCCTCAAGAGGGTGAAAAAGGCATGGAGGTGACTTCACTTACTAGGATGGAGAAACAAGCTAAAGAGTTGAGTTTCATGATCCATGTTATCCAAACTTCACTGAACCCAAAGGATGGAAGAAGAGAATGCATGTACTACCAACTAAGCTTGTCAAAAACCTTATAAAGGTCAATCTTTATGAGCATACCTGGGGTGTTTGTTGTCTTGAGAGAGTCAATCACGTCATGAACCAATATTATGTTGTCCATGATGTGTCACCCCTCGACATATCCCGACTATTCCTTGGAGTTAATGAAAGGAAGAATGTGATTGAGTTAGAGAGAATTTACCTTTGTGATGATATTGTATATGAGATTGCATAGCATTATCAGTCTAAACTGCTTTGGGTTGGTGACACATTTCTCTTTTGGAATTAGGGTGAGCAAAGTTGCATTGAGGGTTGAGAGTACCTTTCCTGAGTTTTGGGATTCCTCCACAATTTTCCAAACCTCTACTCGAATCAGCAACTAACAGTGATGGATGAAATTAGTAGTGAAACCATTCGGCCCAGGGGATTTGCCGAGGGGAATTTCCTTGATATATTCATCAACTTCCTCCTATGAGATTGGTCTCATTAAATCTTTTTTCTTCTCATTGGTAATTAGGGTTAGAATGTGTTCTGTGACCCTACTAATGGCAGGTGTTCTATCAATTGGATGTTTTGTGAGAAGATATTTGTAATAGGTAACTAACTCTTCTTCAATATCTGCATAGTCCATAAGTGTGTTTCCTTTTGAATACTCAAGTTTTGTAATGAATCTGATGTAACGTTTGTGGATCATGGAGCGATGAAAGAACTTTGTATTATTTTCCCCTTCCTTTAACCACTCCACTCGAGTTGTTTTCTACCAAAGGATATCCTCCTGATTCTGATGATATGCAAGTTGTTTTTTCAAGATCCTTTCCTCCTATAGCATGGTATCTGAATAGACTAAGATGATGTATTTCTATTGAATTTCCTCAATTCATTTTTCAAGGTATTTATGTGCTAGGAAAATATCAGCGAAGACATTCTTGTTCTAGTCCCAAAGCTATTGCTTCAAATGTTTTAGGTGTTGTTGGAATCTGTACATCCAGGTGCCATGCATGATTTCTTATTTAGGCCACCAGGTATAGGAGATCCCTGGGAAGTCTAGGTGAGTTATCCAAAATTTCTCAAAGAGGAAGGGTTTTTACTTGGGTGTGGAAATTGTATCTACCCACAACTAGACTCGCCAATGGTCTTAGCATGATTTCACAAGAATGTTGGCTTCAATTAGAGGATCTTAAAGAATTAGGTTTTTAGAGATTAGGAAACTATCCATTCTTCTAGCTATGTGTTGAGTGCCTACGCAGTTATTCGACCAGTTGAAGGATATGTTTATGGTCTCAATGTCAATTAAATTGAGGTTGTATATGAGATGGATAAACTTGATGCTCTCTTGGTCCAATCATTTCAGGCCGCCACTTTTTTCTTCTAGGGTGAGGATGATGTTGAAATCCCCTCCTAGTATCCATCATTATTGTCCTCTTAGTGTATTTATATAAGAAACATTGTCCAAGAAGTAATATTTCCCTTGAGCGAGCTAAGGGCCATGAGCATTGGTGATGATCCTTTCTTTTCTTGATCCTATAGATCAATAATTTGTTGTGAGTGTTCCTAGCATTAAAAAAGATGGTTCCAAAATAACTATGATTGGGTTCCAGAGGATGGTTAATCCCCCTTCCACCCATTTGGAATCTGTGTAAGTGAAATTACAGTGACTCCCACATCTTTTGAATATTTATTCTTCCATATCTCCTGGGTATTTAGTTTCCTGGAGTAAAAAATGTATGGATCTTCTGATTTGACATAGTTTCGAAGAATATTTTGTTTGGACCTTCCACTAAGGCCTCTGATACTCCATTTGATGATCTTCATCATGATTAATTGTGAGGGGGGGAGGGGGGGGGGGAGAAAAATCATTCCTTGAGGCATTGAATTTGATCTGAGTTTATCATAAATTTATCTACCTCATTGATTAATTGTTGAGTCATTTTGCGTCTGCATCAGTTACCCTATTTATGGTTCCACTTGGGATCTAGATCTAGCTATAGGTGGATTCCTAAGAAGGAAGTGGCACCCACTATGGAATCAATGAAAACCTCGTATACTTTTTTGAGTTGGTTGAGGTCAATGTCCTCGATTTCCCTCTCATCGATATGCATTATGGTGTATCCACCTTCTTCTCAGTCTTTTCCCGATATCATTTGAGCTTTGGGATCATGACTTAATATTTTCTCTAAGACTGGATATAGAGTTCGTTTTTCTTTACCTTTGTCTTTTGTTAGATCTAATGTTTTGTGGGGGTTTTCAAATTCCTCTATCTCTGGTAGATTGTTGAGTCCATCAAAGGAATCGTTGGTGGGAATCTTTCAGCTTCCATCTTGCATGAAGTTTTTGGAAGGAGACTTCTTGCATCCGTGCACTTGAGTATAGTCATCTTTCTGCTTATCCCGTGTAGTTGGTCAGGCTAGTGCATTAAGGGGGAAGTCTCTGAAGAGATGTCCATGTCTGTGACATTTCTGTCATTTGAAGGGAATGTGTTCATAATCTATAACCTGAATCCATTCTTCATATTGATAATCTATGGTAACTGAATCCGGGAGGGCTTTGGAGATATTCATATAAATGTAGATATGTGCAAAGGAAGTGTATCTTCTCTTATTTGTGGCTTATGAGTATTTGATATACCTTCCCAATAGGTTTTTGATGCCCATTAAGATTCATTCAAGCCAAATTTCTTGGGGTAAAGAGTATAGGTGGATCCAAACTAGGGCGCAAGCAAAGTCTTCCTTTTTTTAGAAGAAACGGTCTATCCAAAACCTTAGATACAACCCGAATGACTTATAGAAGTAGGGGACATTTTTAAATACCCTATATTTGTCCTCTAGACTGTAGAAGACGATTGTAAATGAGCCTTTCAAACTTAGTTTTATCTCATAGTCACATTTCAGATTCCACCAATTTTTAATCCATTTCATAAGGTCTTTCTGAGATGGCCAGATCCCTAAAACAAATTTGATCAAGGCATGATATTTAATGAAATGGGAGTGTTATCTACCCTGGTGTATTTTATCACATATTTTGGTAGAGTTAGTGCTTGAGGGATACACTTACCTGGTTCCCAGTTCCCAAATACCTTTGGATGTGACGGTTCAGCTTCCATTTCCATGATTTTCCCAAAGCTTTGTTACTCTTGCAGCATGTAATCTTTGAGGTGCATTGGTGGTTCAAAGGAAGGTTTTCGGGATCTAAATCCATCCATTTCATTGGTTGTGGAGTTTCTATAAGAGGGGGTTTTCACCCCCCATAAGAATTCATTCTTCGAAGACAGACCGATCTATATATTTGGTTGCAATGGATCCCCATCATGATCAGAAGGAGGTATGATGACACAGAGGAGAGAGCATGAAGGCCTTATAATTTGAAGGATATGGGTGTGGGATTTGATCCACTTGTATGTGCATGGGTCACAATACCATTTAATATAGTATCTCTAGGTGCAACCACACATTCGACACTACCTCAAGGTGCCCATATGGCTCCAGGTAAAGCCCTCACAGGAATTGAACCTTTCCAAACGATGCAAAACTCCTCACTTTCCACCATTGGATCCAACCCGTTTGGGCTGATTAAATATAGTTAATAATGATTGTATATATATATATATATATATATATATATATATATATATATATATATATATATA
>ML801767.1:155668-175109 GCA_009831015.1 Picea engelmannii
TATGTAAACTTGTTGAGTCCAGAGGCGTTTTAGAGTTCAATATGGGGGAGATGTTGTGGATTTTGTGTTATGTTAGATAGCACTATTTTTAAAAAAAGGTTAAAGTAGGCTCAATTAAAAAAATAAAAATAATAGAAATAAAGTAAAAAACAACAATTACACACATGGCCATAACCTTCTAGAATCATCGCAAATATTTAAAATAACTTTTAAGGTTTTGTGAATGAGGAGGAATTAAGGTTTTCTATCTAGATTAGAGTACACATGTTTATAATTTAATGAACTTAATCCATGTACTATGATTTTAACAAACTCAATCCATGTACTCTGCCTAGATGGATATTGGAATTAAATTTTTTCTAGTTACACAATTACCATTACTTAATCCAATAACAATTATAGTAGGATCACTGAAAGATATAAAATCGTAGATACAATAGAACAAAAATATTATCCTTGGAAACCATCATGGGGAGAAAACCAAAGAACCAAAATCCTCAATATAGACTCCTTCAACCAATACAATGATGTACTATAACTCTCCAAGAAACACCAAGACCAAAACACAAAAAGAACTAGTCTCCAAGACTTGTGCGCTATACCTTCCTATGTGCTCCAAGATGCACAAGATAAGTGTGTGAGTGTGTGTCCAAATGAGAGGAACCTATCCTCTATTTATACACAACAATGTCTACCGAAGGGACATGACTCTTGATCTAACTAGCCCATAATAAGTAAAATACCAATAATATAATAATTTATGTTGAGAAGAACTATACAATATAATTATAATAACCTTTTAAAGGTTTGACTAAAACAAATATAAAATAATATCTTTCGTAGTTACACCAAAAATATTAACACTCCCTCTTAACTAGGAAGGTATTCTTTCCAAAAACATACTCCAAGTCTAATACCACACGAGCTCACATCCAATGAATGTTGAACATGTGAATCTATACATCCTTGGATATCCATAGTGCAACATGTCTTCACCCCATGGAATGAAGGTTTGTGGGTAGATCTCAATAGATACAACATGTCCTGATGAAATCCACTCCCTACGATACACCAATACCTGATCATGTGCACTCCTGTCTCAGTGCGAACCCTTTTTCATGCTAGATGAGACCCACTAGACTCAGTGCCAAACCATTTTATTGCTAGATGAGATTTCTCCATATTTGGTGCCAACCCTTTTTCATGTTGGATGAGTTCCACCTATCACTTCCTCTGAAGAGGGGCCACACCAAGCTTGTCCCTGAAGTAATCGAACTTCATCCTCGACAATGTCTTGGTGAAAATATCCATAACCTGATCCTCGGTAGTCACGAACTAGAGCCTCACTACTCCCCTCTATACCATATCCATGATATAGTAGTATTTGATATGAATATGATTTGACCTTTCATGGAACATAGGGTTCTATGACAACCTCATGCAACTATGGTTGTCACACCAAATGCATGTTGCCTCCAATCTGAGACCAAATAACCCAAACAAGAGCTTTCGAAGCCATATTTATTCTATCCTCGTTGCACATGCTTCCACATACTCAGCTTCAATCGTACTAAGTGTCACACATGACTGTTTGCTACTGCTTCACAAGACCATACTAGAGCCAAGACTAAAACATTTTCTGAAAGATCTCTTCTGGTCAGGAATACTACCGACCCAATCTGAATCTGAGTATCCATACAATACAAACTCATGTTCATATCTATACCAGATACCATGATCTAGAGTACATTTAAGGTACCTCAACACATGTTTTGTTGCAACCAAATGAACCTGTCTAGGATGATCCAAATGCTAACTCAGGGTGCTCACAAAAAAACATATATATGGTCTTTTATTCATCAAATACACCAATGACCTCACTATCTTTCTATATAAGGTAGAATCCACAATCTATGAATTTGTATACTGCAACAACTTAATATTTTATACCATCGAGGTAATCATGGCCTTATAGTCCAACATCGCTAACCTCTTCAATATTTCCAAAACATACCTTCCTTGATTTAGGAAAATCCCATATGATCTCTGCCAAACTTCTAGTCCCAAGAAGTAGTTCATCATTCCTAAATATTTCATCTCGAATTCTGCAATCAACTTTCTCTTACATTCAATGATGATCTTGTATGCACCTGCTAGAAATAGGTCATCTACATACAACAATAGAATCATCAGTTCACCATCCTCAACCTTAAAGTAAAGGTCAGGATCTTCACTGCTCTTGGTAAAACCCAAGCTCATCAGAAAATTATCAATCTTACCATACCGTGCTCTGGATTCCTGCTTCAATCCATATAAATCCTTATTTAATATGCACACATGAGTCTCCTTGTCATGTGTCTCAAATCCAAGTGGTTTCTCCACATAAACTTCCTATTTTATTTCACCATTCAAGAAGGTTGTCTTTACATCCATCTAGTGCACCTTCCATTTCATCATATCGACCAATGAAAGTATAGTCATGATTGAGGAATATCTTGCTATAGGAAAAAATGTTTCTTCATAGTCAATCCCTTCATTCTAAGAGAAACCTCGGGACACAAATCTTTCCTTGTATTTTTCAATATTGTCATCAGCTACATGTTTTGTCTTGTAGATCTATTTCAAACTCACCACATATTTTTCCTTTGGTCTGGGAACCACATCCCAGACATCATTCTACAAAATGGACTAGTATTTCTCTACCATGGCATCTTTCCATTCTTTATTTTCTGCAGCCTCTTCATAAATGGAAGGTTTTGCATCCATTATGTCACATAAGCATTCCATGTAGCTAGAATATGGATTCAGATTCTTACTTTCCTTGAAATATTTCTCTGGGGAACCAATTATTTATGCATATCTGATAATATCTTGTGCCCAAGCTAGTATTCTCTTGCGAGAAGGTATCTCGGCTAGTTTATGAGGTTCTACCATTTCATGATCCTATGGAATGACTTCCTCTATTTCAACTGCCTATGGAACTTTATGAACTTAAGTCTCTTCTTCATGTGCCTCTTCTGCACTGATCTGTTTGGATTTACTAAAATGTGCATTCTCATAGACGGTTACATCTCGGTTGATCTCCACTTTACGGTGACCGAGGATGTATATATTATAATCCTTTTATGTTTCATTGTAACCAACAAATATGCCCTTGCATCCGTAAGGGTCCAAATTTGTCATGTCCTTTAGGACGTGAAAAAATATAGGGGAACCAAATATTCTAAAATGGATGACTTATGGCTTCTCTCCTGAAAACATTTCCTTAGGTATATTGTTTTCAAGCAGATTGTGGGGAATTTTATTCTTCACGTACACTTATGTCTTCGTTGCTTATACCCGCAGATGCATAGGAAGATCTTGATCATGGATCATGGCCATTACTTCTTCCATGATTGTTTGGTTCTTCCTTTCAGCTATTCGATTTTACTTAGGGTTATAGGGATTAGAAATCTCCCTCTTAATCCCAACTTCCTTGCAATACTCCTTGAATTGTTCTGAGGTGAATTAACCTCCATTGTCTGATCACAACGTATTTATCTTCTACTCTATCAAGTTTTCTACCAGAGCCTTAAACTCTTTGAATTTTCCAAAAGCTTCATTCTTTTCTTTTAACAAATAAATCCAAGTTTTACATGAGTAATCATCAAAGAAATATACATAATATACATACCCACTTAGTGAAGTTGCTGACATCGGTCCACATACATCTGAATGCACAATATCCAAAAACCCTTTGGCTTTGTTATCGCTATTGGGAAAGGAGTACTTCATGTTTTTTCCTTGTGAACATCCTTTGCACACACCATTTGGTTTTGCTTGGATTTATATAAGACCTGTCACCATTTTTCTCACAACGAGAAGAGCTTTGTAGTGTAGGTGAGAAAATATCCTATGCCATGGTTCACTGGGATTCACAATATCATGAACCATTGTAGAGTATGAATGTCCTTTTAATTTGTAGAGTCCTCCTTCTTCAAATCCAATCACTACTACATCATCAAGGGTCTTACCTCTAGGCCACATAAGAACTTGACCATCAATAAATTCTACTCTAAATCCTTTCTTGTTCAATGCTGAAATTGAGAGAAGATTCTTTTTTAAGTTTGGAACATAGAGAACTTCCTTCATCTTCACTGGTTTTCCTGAGTTTAACTTGTAGGAAGATTCTCCAAAACCTTTGATTGGATAGTGATAGTCATCACCCAATTTCACCTTGTGAGGTGAATCTTTATGAATAAGTTTAGATAAGGAGTCTTAATAGCCTGTCATGTTCTTGGAAACACCATTGTCTATCAACCAAGTGTTACTTCCATGAGTAGCAGTACCTATGAGGGATAAGATAAGAACATAATCCTCATCACTTGATTCATCTTGATTTACAACCTTCTTGGGAGGCTCATCATCTTCAATTATGTGACCTTCATGCCTATTACTTCCTTTATTATTGTTAATTTCCATAATGAGGGGGAAATCCCTAACAAAGTGTCTCAATTCCTGACAACAATAACATATGATCTTTGAGTTGTCTCTTTGACCCATCTTAAACTTCTTAGGTAAATAATGATCCTTCTTGTTCTTTCTTTTCCTGGTGTGGGTGGTTAGGGATTGATCTTCATCTGCCATTTTTTCTTCTCTTGCAGTTTTCCTAGCTTCTTCCTGGTTGCAATCTTCTCAAATCCTACTGAACTTGGGAAGCTTCTTTATTGAAACAATTCCTTGAATGAATGCATCCCATGACCTTGGTATGCCATTCAAGGTAATCATCACCATCTCTTCTCCTTCTACTGAGTCACCAATGGCTTCTATCTTCTCCTTGATTTGATTCACTCTTGAGAATTAGGAGTGAATAGTTTATGAGTTCTTCATTTTCACATTCTTCAACTGAGATCTCAGATTCATTCTTCAATTTATGTTTCTTCCCTCAAACAAATGAGTTAAGGTGTTCATCATTTTATTTGGAGAAGATAATGATGATATATGATGGATAAGGTGGTCCTTAATGGAGTCTGTAATAATCCTTTTTTCTCTCACCATGTCCTTATTATATTTTCCCTTAGCTTCATCTCCTTGAGGTTCTTGAACCTCTTATATAATGAACATATCCAGTTCATGTTCTATAATAAGGAGGGTTACTATGTACTTCTAGTCCCTAAAGTTATGAGCTCCATCTATCTTCTCATTGATCTTTGTTCCCATAGTTATCCTACCTTCTGATGGTCTTTGTTTATCTGACAATTGTCTCTAGATCGAAAACAACTCCCTTTTAGGCTAGTAGATCTACAACTGGCTTCTATTTAGGCCTCCTCTAATACCACGTTGGAATTTAAAATTTTCTTGTTACACAATTACAATTACTTAATTCAATAACAACTGTAGTAGGATCACTGAAAGATAGACAATTACAAATATAATAGAAAAAATGATTGTCTTGGGAAAACCTCATGGGAGATAAAACCTAGCAACCAAAATCCTCAATATATATTCCTTCAACTAGTACAATGATGCGCTATAGCTCTCCAAGAAAGACCAAGATCAAAACACCAAAAGAACGAGTGTCCAAGACTTGTATGCTAGACCTTCTTATGTGCTCCAAGATGCACAAAATAAGTGTGTGAGTGTGTCCAAATGAGAGGAACATATCCTCTATTTATACACAAGAGTATCTCTTGAAGAAACATGACTCTTGACCTAACTAACCCATAATAAGTAAAATACCAATAATATAATAATTTTTCTTAAGAAAACTTGTACAATATCATGAAATAACCCTCTGGAATCATTGAAAATCTTTTTCTTGCCCCATTGTCATTTAGGGTTTGGTGAATGAAAAGGAATTAAGGTTTGTTGTCTAGATTAGAGTATATGGGTTTAACGACCATTTATAAAAGAACACAAGTTAATCATATTATTGAACAACAATGTTTGCAAAATAAAGGGATAGAAATTTTAATAATTTAAAGTTAAAATTAGATTACAACAATTTATTTACATATTAGTTAAATTGTTGTATGATATTTTTTAATTTGTAAATAAGGATGAAAGAAATATTTTATTTTAAGTTATTTTGCAAATCTTTCTTTTATATATATAATTATTAAAAAATAAAAAAGAAGAACACTAATCATGTATTTCAATTTTAATGATAATATAATGAAAAATTATTTAAAACAAATAGTGAAACAATAGTTACAATTATTTAATATATATATATATATATATATATATATATATATATATATATATATATATATATGACATTAGACCTTTATATATTAAATAATTTTTCATATATTATTAATTTAAAATAATTCAAAATAGTTATTTAGTTGTAATGATATAAAGAAATATGAAATTACATTTTTTTTTTCATATAATAATTTTTTTTTAAGTTGTATCCATGTTTTAATAATAAGAAATTTATATATTAAAGAATTTTTCATATATTATTAATTTAAAGTAGTTACTTAGTTGCAATTATATAAATAAATATTAAATGATATATTTGTTTTAGTAATAAAACAATGAAAATAATAATTTAGAGCAGGTTAATGATTACATTGATTTTTATGATATTATTGTGTCTATGGATGTTCTACAACCTAATATGAGGGAGAGATTAAAAGCTTAAAATTATGTTAGATAACATTACATTAAAAATAGATAATTACATATTACACATTATTACAATTAAAATTTGTTAACCTAATTCCAATTAGGCAATAATGATGAACAAAAACATATAAAGTGTTGATTCTTTCAATATTTATACACTAAGACTAGCTATGTAGTGATAAACATATATGAAGTATAAACTATTAATCTATTCTTTACTCTTCATTAATATTAAAAAAAGTTTTTTACTTTTCATTAATATTAAAAAAAGTTTTTTACTTTTCATTAATATTAAAAAAAAAATTATTTCTTTTTATCCACATTCATACAATTTATTTGTTTTAATAACTAATATTATGTAGATTCTTTCAGGATTTATAAACTAAGACTCGCTATGTAGTGATAAACATACATAAGTATAAACTATTGATTCCTTAGATCTTCATTAATATTAAAAAAAAAACTTATTTCTTTTTATGCAAATTCATATAATTTTGAATTTTTTTCATAACTAATATTATGTGCATGATGTTTGGGTTATGCGAATCATATTATTGAACAATGGTGTTTTCAAAATAAAGTGATAGAAATTAAAATAATTATATTATTGAACAACAATGTTTCAAAATAAGGGGATAGAAATTCTAATATTTTAAAGAATCATAATAAGGGGATAGAAATTTTAATATTTTAAAGAATCATATTATTGAACAAGAGTGTTTGCAAAATAAGGTAATAAAAATTCTAATATTTAAATGTTAAAAGTATGTTGTTTCAGAATAAGGGGATAGAAATTCTAATATTTTAAAGACTCATATTATTGAACAAGAGTGTTTGCAAAATAAGGTGATAAAAATTCTAATATTTAAAGGTTAAAAGTATGTTACATTTATTAATAATTTGAAAGTTATTAATAATTTGAATGTTATTAATAATTTGAATGTACAGTACTTAAATTGTTGTATAAGATTTTCTGAATTCTAAATATTAAAATTCTAATATTTAAATGTTAAAAGTATGTTGTTTCAGAATAAGGGGATAGAAATTCTAATATTTTAAATACTCATATTATTGAACAAGAGTGTTTGCAAAATAAGGTGATAAAAAAAATTCTAATATTTAAAGGTTAAAAGTATGTTACATTTATTAATAATTTGAAAGTTATTAATAATTTGAATGTACAGTACTTAAATTGTTGTATAAGATTTTCTGAATTCTAAATAAGGGTGAAAGCATATATATTAATATATTTTAGTTTTTTAAATTTAATTTTAAAAAATATATAATTTTTAATCTTAAAATTTAATAATATATATTATTTTTTAATTTGTGTTGTGAAAATTTATTTTCTTGTAATATTTATGTTAGGTATGTAATATTTTATTTTACTTTATTTTGTAAATCTTATTTTATCTCGTATGAGTTAGGGTTTAGCAAATGAGTTGTTAAATACTAGTAAATATAAATATTTAAAGTGATATATTCTACAACATTTATGTTTATTTGAAGAATAATCCAAAGTAATCAAACGCCTTATTGATTTACTAGGGTTTTATGATTACAATGTTTTAGGATCACTAAATCCTTAGATCGAATTTCTTCTAAATGAGGGGATTCTCCTCGTGGATTATCCAGTTGATCACCCTCCTCCATGGTCGTAGTGGAGTGGGTGAAAATCTCCTCATATTGCAATGTCATCACCAATGAACAACCAGGAGAAGTGTGAAAAAGACCACTATTCGAGTTGTCGCTTTACCTTTGGGAGAATATTCTTTAGGCAGAGAAGAGGAGTGGCAAGGAAATGGAGACCGAAGAAGATACCTCCCATCCAAAAGTGAATTGTATATGGGAATCAGGAAAATCCATTCCAAAAGAAGACTCAACTCCAAGGTTTGTAATCAACTCAACCTGAGTGGGGGAACATACTTAGTTCATGATGGAGCATTCCCTAATAGGGAAATTCCTAGGTTTGTGTTCCTTAGAGAGGGACCTGATCAGATGGATCAAAACATGGTGGAATCCCAAAGTCCATTATGACCTTCAATTAGGATTCAAGGGTTTCTTCATGATTATCTTCACTAACATTGAGGAAAAGGATCACATATTTGAAAGTGGTCCATACTTCTTCAACTCGACAGGTTTGTACCTTAGATTCTATACTGATCACTTCAACCCCAAAAAAGAAGACTTCTCCTTTGCGCTTGTATGGATCCGACTTTATTCCTTGCCATAGGAGTTCTAACTGGAAGAAATCTTAATAGGTATCAGTAATACCCTTGGAATATATGTCAAATACTTAGAGGATATCAAACAAAGAAGGTACACATTGTATGCTTACATTTTCATCTACATGAAAATTTCAAAAGATTTCTGAAGTTCCGTAGCCCTAGAATTCCAAGATGAAGAATGGGTACAAACCATAGATTATGAACATATTCCCTTTAGATGTCAGAAATTCCATGAGAACAACCATCTCTTTAGGGAAGGTCCCCTAAATGTTTCTCCTCGCTAAACTGAAGAAATGCAAGTCAAATCAAAAGACGTCCTCACATAAGTGCAAGGACAAAAAAAATTAAATCTAGGAAAATCTAGTCAAGGAAAAAGCAAGACTCCCTCAACAATTAACTCATTTGAAATTGTAAACCAATTGTAGGACTCCCAAGAGGTGGAAAACCCACATCAACATGTAGACAAACATAACAAAAAAGGCAAGGAAAATCAGATATTGGAACTGATTCTGGAATAGCTAGCACAACCTTATGCTTCTACACAGGTGTTGATGAGTGTAAGTGACACACCATCAACTGGAAGAATAGATTTGGATCGGGGTTGTCTAATTAACCCAAGACATTTGGTGTGATCTATTATGATGGGTTTAATGGCTCCGTTAGCCAACTAGGGTCCTAAAATAAACAAATAAACTACTCTAAAGCTAAAACTATAGTACCATATACTTGGATCTAATTATTTACATGTGTTTCAAAAACATAAATATGTGATTATGAACAGAGTATTTACAAATTGCAAGTTTCTCATGAATGCCTTGCAAAATCAATGTTTGGTAATTGTTTTCGAAAGTAGATAAATAAAGAACATATTTTTATATTTTTTGTTTTATAATTTAATATCTAAGAACTTAACAAAAAAAATACTAATAAAACATGATTTGAAACAAGGATAGAGTAATGGTCACAACCAATTTAAACTATCTTGTCTCACTAATAAAATAGACTAATAACATAAATTAAATGCGAATAAAACTAACCTGAAATTAATCTCATATAGTGTCTATATCCCTATGCAATCCAAACTTCCAGCTGTCTTTCCTGTGGGAGAAATCTGTGGCAGGCTTGTAATAACATCTCCAAAATAAACTCAAGGTCTTTATTGACAACTAGGATATAATAACAGAGTAACAAAAATGTAGATCCAATGATCTTATGATTACGAATGATTATAGTAAAATAAACTTTAATATGAAACATTCATTGGATACATCAACTAAACATCAAGGATAAATCATGATATTAAAGTTGAAATGATGATCACATACATAATATATGAAACAACAAATTATAGACAAAAATTAAAGCACTGAATAAAATGAAACATCGCATGCTAATGAGACTAAAGTTGCATAACATATCAATCTTCCATAATAAAAAGAAAAACATAAATGGAACAATGTCACCGAGGTCCAAAGCCGCAATGTGAATCACTTGTCCATTCAGTTATGAGAATTACATGTGCATAATTTGTTCCAAGAAAAGATGCCCTTCACTTACAAAATGAACAATATTTAAAGTAACCTGATATCACATACTCATATCTCACAAAATAGAGTTGGATCTCACAAAATCAAGTAACCTCACAAAAATAGTGGTTTGGGAAACACTTATAACAGAGTTGGATTTATTCAAAGATAAATGAAAGTTTTTTTTTTTAACAAAACAAAAAGAAGGAGAAACTACTAATCATTTAGATGCATAATTGAAAATATTTACTCCCAATAATCAACAGCAAGATCTCCCAATTCTTGAGAAAAACAACAACAATTCGATAATTTTAGAACAAACAATTACTAATAACTAGTTTTTTATTTAAAGAGACCTGATTTTAGATAGTAATTCAAACTGATTTTTAGAAAAAGATAAGCTACAGGTTTCTGTCACTAGTCTAAAATAGTAAAAATCAAAAATCAAAATCTGTTTATTTTATTTTTTTCAAATAGAATCAAATCCAAAAATAAACAATTATTAACTATTTCAGCAATTTGACAAATCCAAATTTATGAAGGTGGAATTTGTTTAGTTTTCTAATGATCGTATTATTAGGTTGCTTAGTTCTATCGTTTATAAAGCTCAAATCGGAGTTACCATGTTTCTCTTTTTTTTTGAAATTTCTTGATAGTAGTTTTGTTACTATGACTGTTATTATGTTCCACACATCCATTACCTGTTCCAACGTTATTCTGGGTGAAAAAAATGCATTGTGGTTCCTTAACCATGGGGTTTTGCAAAGGAACAAAGTTTGGTTTAGTGAATAGATAGTAATCATGTGGATGAACACACAGGTCTTTGATAGCAGGGTTTAGCTTCTATCTATGATAGAATTCAACCATTTTCTTCATATCTTCAAACCCATAGAGATGAAAGAGGAAAAAAGAAAAAACTCAGACGAAACAAATTTTATGAGAAAATGCTATCCAGAAAATGAAACATACCTCTGAAATGGATTCGTTGCTGAAGAATCTTCCCTCATTGAAGGAAAATGACCCCATTTCTGAAATGGGTTTTAAACGGTTTGGCCTAATTCGTAACCGTTTGCTCATAAATGATCCCGCAAAAAGTGTCTCTGGCATGCAATTATAGGTTTTCTTAAAAAAGAAACTCATAGTCATTTGGTTCAATCCAAACCAAAGGAGCCATGGTCACTATGAAAAGGATGCAACAAAGATTACTCAGAATAGTTTTCAAGTTCCAATAATGGGAGCAATAGGAACAAGTCCGAGTGTAGAGTGAAGACACAAAAAATAACATAGCCTATGTGTTATCATCACTCAGATAGTGGGAGTGAAAACCATAGGTTGGATTGTAATCCTTACCATCCCTTGTTATGAGAGCCAAACATACAGAGTACTGAAACTGTATGCATGTAATGAATGTCTTATTAATATGTTAAGCCAGGAAGGTGATGTCAGGACACTAGTACAATAGGTGTGTATTCATTGGCATGAATGTTGATGTGACCATTAAACTTGTGAGAAGAATATCAAATAATTAACCAAAGTTTTCCATGTGCCCAAGAAATTCGATAATGAACCATCAAACCATTGAAACAATAATAATCGTATTAACCCAAAGAAAATGGATCCAACAACCATTTAAAAGGATTTACATTTTTATTACATAAGAATGGTTTGCAGAAAGATATTTCTAAGGCACAAAATTATCAAGCAAAACCAAGTTTATGTTTAATTCATTCTTTCAGTCATGAATTAAAAATAAAACAATTGAAAATGCAAACAATAAAAATTAATAAGGTAGGCTTCAATCCAACAATCATTTCCAAACTCAGAAGGATGCCTACAGATTCGAGGTGATGGAAACTAAATAAAAATGTAATCTCTTTCGATTGTACCAAATATCAAGAAATCATATTTGGCTGCCAACAATGGCTATGTATTGGGTGAAGCAGTTATCTCTGCATCACCATAAAATTCATGTTAGGATGAATCATAAATAATGAAAATTTAAGAAACAACTGACAGCAAGTCAAACATTCTAATCAAAACTCACAAAATAACATAGTCTAGCATCATATGTGTTTCTATCAAAAAATTCAATCTAGTATCAGGTTTTGATTATGAGAGAAACAATATTTAGGAAACTAACTCTGATACCGTTGACAGGGCCACTGCTGCCAATAGCTATCCATAGCCTCACCAGGGATGTCATTTAACCCACTTTTACACCTCTCTCCCGTCCAAGAGTCATCCATCCATGATAAAGAACATATTTACTTTTGATCAATTCCAAAAGACATACCTGGTTTTTTTTTTAAACCCGACATTGCTTCACTACCAGCAGGCCTATTCAGTACCTTGACAAAGTTTCCTTTTCATCATGCATGCATTTACCCGCTGCCAGCAGACCTGTTCAGTGTCTTGACAGGTTTACAGACACTTCCCACACCTTGCAGTGCTTTCAACTCTCTAGGATTTGTTTACAAGTTTGCAAAAACTTTATGATATTCAAGAGAAGGGGGTGATGTTGAAAATCTCAGATTTGAAAACAATTTTTTTTCTTTTACAACTTATTTTCTCATTTGACGACCTTCATCATGGTCTGAACACTTATTATTCTGTTAAGAAACCATCTCGAGGACATGAAGGTATACCTGAGTTGTTTTCCTTAAAACATGGAAGACGTTAAGGGTTTTCTTAATGATAATCGTGTCTTCTCATAATTTTAAAGAGAAACTAGAAACATTGTTTTGAACATAAATTTTCTTCTGTTGATAGGATTTTTAGCATTTAAAACACTGGTGCTTTGAGGAGTTGTCAGCTGTTGCTAGTGAATGGAAATTTTGGTTTCCCTTTCACAAATGAAATGGTGACTTAGACATAATTATTCAAAAATAAATCAAAATCAAGCAAAATGAAGAGAACCAAAAATAAGAAACAGAAAAGAAAAAATCATAAATATTTACAAAAGGATAGAATAGAAATCACCAGGTGAAATCCTTCTTTAGAGCCTAAAAGAAAAAAAATAAATCCTCATTAATATGATTGCAATCCTACTCATGGCACCTTGGGTCAGGGTTGAATTGATAGTTTAAATTTACTAACTCCTTACTTTCCATTTAAAATTTTCCTGTGTTTTTGAAAATAAATAGTCATCGAAAAATAGAGAGAAAAATATATGAAGTGGACTTCCCTAATAATAGTTGGATTATGGTTCTCTTGGTGTGCCCATTGTGTCCTTTCACTACATTATTACAAAGAGAAACAATGAGAAATAAAACTAATGGAAACTTATTCCTAAACCTACTTTAACTACTAAACAAATCAAAATACTAAGTGAAGTCATGCTTCCAATGTATCCATTAGAGTAAATATTATCCTGCAATGGAAACAAAATCAAATGTTACTAACAAGAATGGTAGTATATCGAAAAATGACAAAAATATATCATACTTACCTTTATCATCATCAAAAAACAAAACAATCATGACCTTACCATTCCCTTGAAACTTCTTGATGTATGAATCCTCCAACCATTCTGCAATCTTGTCGTGATATGGGTCATAATGGTATGGACAAGTGTAAGTAAGTTTGCAAAACTTGTCAAGATTATGGGGACCTGACATAAGCATCAACCAAAGCCGAAGTACCCCATCCTCCTAACAATTCTCCAATTGTTCATTAATTTCTTCACATGGAGGATCTAAAAAAATCATGTCATGCTTACGTCCTAGATATTTAGGTATAAAAAAGGCAAGCACACCTTTATCTTTATTATGAAGATTTTTATGTACGAATCTTCGAGCCATTATAAGATCCTGTCAAAAAAATTGGATGCAAACTATGACTTTGATGAAATGGGTATATCAATGGGGAACACATCATAAGAATATTCATGACATCAATTAGATCATTGGTTTGAAATCTTCCTTTGATAAGATTGAGCGTTTCAAAATGTGAAGCATAAACATTAAAATGAAAACTAATCAAACAACGAATATGCAATGTAGAATATTTGATCTCCATAGGAATGAGTGCATGGTCTTTTTCAAAAATAAACCTTGTAAAATCATCTTGCAACATGTCCTTTTTCCATGCGAGTGATGAAAGTGAAAGAGCATCAAATCTAACTTCATAAATGTTATGTTTGGAATTAGTTTCACCAAATTTTGGCATAACGAAAATATTTGATTATGGTGGAAAAGAGTAAGATATTGTGGGTAAAGTATCAATTCCACCAGAATCTAAGAAGAGATAGGGATATAAAGAGTAAAAGGAATCATAAATAAGAACAAGAAAATAATCTCTTGAGTTGTGATATTTAACAATTGTATTCTCAAGAGATTTCTCTTCACTTTCCTTAAAACTTTCACTATGTTTTGGTGATAAATTATCCAACATAATATGATCATCTAGATTTTCCTCCTGTATGATAGATATCTCAAAACTTTCATGAAAAACATCTAATCTTTTATGTCGATAAGGTACGATTTGAGGATGACGGTTTAAGGTTTCTTCTTCCAATTTCATATCTACATCTCTAATCAATTTCATAGGAGTGTTAGAATGCTTAAGATGATTTTCATCACCTAAGTGTTCTTCAAAAACTGAATTTAAATATTGATTAGAGCATGAGTTACAAGAATGAGGACCTTCTTCTTGACCCAACATCGAATATTCTTCCACGATGGTCAAGGAATGAAAATACAATGATTCAGATGAAAAACCAATTTGACTATCAGTAATAACTTTTTCAGTAGATAGAATCTCCCTTGCTTGTTAAAATTTTTTGGATGGATTCCTCTCATCCCGTGAACAAAATTCTTCTCACAATTGAGTCATAGGATTTGTAACTGCTTCATCATTCATGATTGAATATGACTGGATGAAAGGAACACAAGTATCATAGAGGAGATTTAATACAAATTACATGTCATCAAGATTAAATTTACAAAGAACATGATGGATTCTTGTCGAAAAGCCTTCTGAAGATGAATTTTCATTGATTAGAAAAGTGTGAAATTCTTCACATAATTGATTGTAATCATATATTTCAAAGGCATCTAAAAATTCCTCTACCAATTGAAACCAATAAAATATGTGATATGCTGGAAAATACTCAAACCAATGTTTAATTTGACCCCTAAATGTAAAAGAAAACAATCTGCATAAAACCTTCAAATATGAAATATCATGCTTGATGCGTTTACACCAAAAATTATTAATATGGTATTTAGTAGATACATCCGCCCCACCATCAAAGGTTATTTTGCACAAGTGAGAGGCTGTCTCGTTGGAAATATCAGGTAATGAGAAGTGGAAAGCATGTTCCAACACAATGATTTGGGGAGCCATGGGGAATTAAATACATTCAAAACAAAGACTCTTGCAAGGCCAGCTTGTCAGTCTGGCCCTCCTTCTAGCACCATTTGTTGATGGGCGTAAGTGACACATTGTCAACTTGAAGAATAGATCTGGACCGGGGTTGTCTAATTAACCCAAGCCATTTGGTGTGATCTATTCTAACAGATTTAATGGCTCTGTTATCCAACTAGGGTCCTAAAACAAAGAAATAAACTACTCTAAAGACAAAAGTATAATACTATATACATGGATCTAATTATTTACAAGTGTTTCAAAAACATAAATATGCCATTATGAACATAATATTTACAAATTGCAAGTTTTTGATGAATGCCTCGTGAAATCAATGTTTGGTAATTTTTTTCGAAAGTAGAGAAAGAAAGAACATATTTTTATATTTTCTATTTTATAATCTAATATCTAAGAACTTAACAAAAAAAATACTAATAAAACATGATTTAAAACAAGGATAAAGTAATGGTCACAACCAATTTAAATTGTCTTGTCTCACTAATAAAATAGACTAATAACATAAATTAAATGTGAATAAAACTAACCTTAAATTAATCTCATACAGTGTCTATATCCTTGTGCAAACCAAACTTCCATCTATCTTTCCTGTGGGAGAAATCTGCACCAGGCTTGTAATAACATCTCTAGAATACACGCAAGGTGTTTATTGACAGCTAGGATATAATAACATAGTAACAAAAATGTAGATCCAGTGATCTTATGATTATGAATGATTATAGTAAAAAAAACTTTAATATGAAACATTCATTGGATACATCAACTAAACATTAAGGATAAATCATGATATTAAAGTTGAAATAATGATCACATACATAACATATGAAACAACAAATTATAGACAAAATTTAAAGCACTGAATAAAATGAAACATCACATGCTAATGAGACTAAATTTGCATAACATATCAATCTTCCATAATAAAAAGTAAAACACACGTGGAACAGTGTCACCCAAGTCTAAATCACAATGTGAATCACTTGTCCATTCAATTCTGAGAATTAGATGTCCATAATTTGTTCCAAGAAAAGATGCCCTTCACTTACAAAATGAACAATAGTAAAGTAACCTCAGATCACATACTCATATCTCACAAAATAGAGTTGGATCTCACAAAATCAAGTAACCTCACAAAAATAGTGGGCTGGGAACCACTTATAACAGAGTTGGATTTATTCAAAGATAAATCAATTTTTATTTTTTTTACAAAACAAAAAGAAGGATAAACTACTAATCATTTAGATGCATAATTGAAAATATTAACTCCCAATAATCAGTAGCAAGATCTCCCAATTCTTGAGAAAAGAAACAACAATTCGATAATTTTATAACAAACAATTACTAATAACTATTTTTTATTTAAAGGGACTTGATTTTAGATAATAATTCAAATTTATTTTTAGAAAAAGATAAGCTACAGGATTATGTAGCCAACTACAAGTTTCTGTAGCCAGTCTAAAATAGTAAAAATCAAAAATAAAAATATGTCTGTTTCATTTTTTTCAAACATAATCAAATCCAAAAATAAACAATTATTAACTATTTCAGCAATTTGACAAATTTGAATTTATTAGGTGGAATTTGTTTAGTTTTCTAATGATCATATTATTAGGTTGTTTAGTTCTATTGTTAATAAAGCTTGAATCTGAGTTACCTTGTTTCTCATTGTTTTTGAAATTTCTTGACAGTAGGTTTGTTACTATGACCCTGATTGTGCTCAGAAAAAAGACTAGGAGAGAACCTTCCTTTCCTCACATCTATTACCTGTTCCAACGTTATTACGGGTAAAAAAAATGCATTGTGGTTCCTTAACCATGGGGGTTTGCAAAGGAACAAGGTTTAGTTAAGTGAATAGATAGTAATCATGTGGATCAACAAACATGTCTTTGATAGAAGGGTTTAGATTTTGTCTATGATAGAATTCAGTCATTTTCTACATATATTCAAACCCATAGAGAGGAAAGGGGAAAAAAGAAAAACTCTGATGAAACTAATTTTCTGAGAAAATGCTATCCAGAAAACAAAACATACCTCTGAAATGGATTCGTTTATGAAGAATCGGCCCAATGGAAGGTAAATGACCCCATTTCTGAAATGGGTTTTAAGCTGGTTGGCATAATTCGTAACCGTTTGCTCAGAAATTCTCCCGCAAAAATGTGTCTTTGGCATGCAATTACGGGTTTTCTTAAAAAGGAAAATCATAGTCATTTGGTTCAATCTGAACCAAAGGGGCCATGGTCACTGTGAGAAGGATGAAATATAGATTGCTCGGAATAGTTTCAGGTTCAAATCGTGGGAGCAATAGGAACATGTCCGAGTGGAGAGTGAAGACACAAAAAATAGCATAGCCTGTGTGTTATTATCAGTCAGATAGTTTGAGTGAAAACTAGGGGTTTGATTGTAATCCTTACCATCCCTTGTGATGAGAGACAAACATACAGAGAACTGAAACACTATGCATGTAATGAATGTCTCATTAATATGTTAATCCAACAAGGTGAGGTGAGGACGTGAGTACAAAAGGTGTGTATTCATTGGCATGAATGTTGATGCAACCATTAAAATCATGAGAAGAATATCAAATAATTAACCAAAGTTTTCCATGTGCCCAAGCAATTCGATAATGAACCATCAAACCATTGAAACAATAATAATCGTATTAGCACAAAAAAAAGGATCCATCAACCATTTAAAAGGATTTAAATTTTAATTACATAAGAATGGTTTGTAGAAAGATATTTCTAAGGCACAAAATTATTAAGTGAAACCAATTTTATCTTTAATTCATGCTTTCAGTCATGAATTAAAAATAAAACAATCGAAAATGTGAAGATTAAAAATTAATAAGGTAGGCTTCAATCCAACAATCATTTCCAAACTCAGAAGGATGCCTACAGATTCAAGGTGATGGTAGCTAAAGAAAAGTTTATTCTCTTTCGATTGTATCAAATATCAAGAAATCATATTTAGATGCCAACAATGGTGACGTATTGGGTGAAGCAGTTATCTCTGCATCACTAGAAAATTCATGTTAGGATGAATCAGAAAGAATCAAAATTTAAGAAACAGTTGACAGCAAGTCAAGCATTCTGATCAAAACTCAGAAAATAACATAGTCTAGCGTCAAATTTGTCTCTGTCAAAAAATGCAATCTAGTATCAGGTTTTGATTATGAGCGAAACAATGTTTAGGCAACCGAATCCGATACTATTGACAGGGCCACTGCTACTAGCAAGCATCCATAGCCTCGACAGGGATGTCATTTAACCCACTCTAACACCTCTCTCATGTCCAAGAGTTGTCCATCCATGATAAAGAAAATCTTTACATTTGATCCATTCAAAAAAACATACATCAAAATTTTCTTAAACCTGACATTGCTTTGCTGCCAACAGGCCTGTTCAGTACCCCATAAAAGTTGCCTTGGCATCATGCATGCATTTACCCACTTCCAGTAGACCTGTTCAGTGTCTCGACGGGTTTACAGACACTTCCCACACCTTGCAGTTCTTTCAACTCTCTAGGATTTGTTTACAAATTTACAAAAACTTTATGATATCCAAGAGAATGGGGTGATGTTGAAAATCTTAGATTTGAAAACAAAACTTGATCTTTTACAACTTATTTTCTCATTTGACAACCTTCATCATGATCTGAACACTTAGATTTCTGTTAAGAAACCATCTC
>ML801767.1:183875-201416 GCA_009831015.1 Picea engelmannii
AAGAAATCTGTTTTTAAAGTGTCACTGTTCAGACTTTCTTTTGCCTCGATTACTGGTAAAGGTGAAAAATAAATTTTCCCTTTCATATACAATGCTACAATTTCTCAGATCTCGCTCTGATACCACTTAATGCAGCTGGTGTTTGTGAAAATTGTTTGACAAAGCTAAATTTAGCTATCTGTCGCTACTTTTGGCAGTTCGGTTCTTTTGTTAAATTGGTGGATTAAGCACCTTTTGGTTTGTTTAACACCCAACAAAAACGACTTGGCATAAATTGTTAAACACTATATGACTCTCTAATATGACCAAAAGGACCCAACGGAAATGTGCATAGACTCGTCTTTCGTACTAACCTCTCCCTTCCGCTTCCATATATCGGTGGACACGTGGCTTCAACGGAAATCACAAAACGCATTGAAATTTGAACCATCCGCCTTCCGCTGAGATCTGGGCCGTCTATTCTTTATGGTTGGACTCCACACAGATCTCGATCGTCTCTCTTCTAGACGATTTACACCGTCGATCCTTGCTCTCCTCGAGTCCTGCTCCAGCTTCCACCATTAACCCGATACTTACAGAATGAAAATATCAATTCGTTACAGTGTTATTTCAATTCCAAAGATCTTGAAACAATATTGACAGATCGTATATATTATAACAATTCATACACAAATGAAGAGGATTTCTCACATACAAGAATGTTGCAAAATAGATGGGAACTTTTATTAATGAATTCTCTTTCTCTGCTCTGCAACTATTCCGTGCACTCTCTCTTTTGCCCTCTCCTCCCCTCTTTACAAATCGACTTAGTTTGCTTAAATACAATTCAAACTTAGGGTTTCAGATCCACAAAGTCTGGATCGAATCCACTTATATCCTACAATTTCTGCTTGTAATCCTAACTTCCCCTACAACTATTACGTTGTTAGGATTCGAGATCCTTTGACAATTTATTCAATCTGAACTGAATACAATAAGTAAATTTAAGAGAACCTATTCTCTTTAGTAAATTCGTCTTTGATTTTCAACAGCCCTAGATATTCTAGAACTGTGAGCTTATGCTCGTGCATCAGTATACCTATGGCCTTCAGTAGCCATGCTGTTGTCTCTATCTGCTCTCCTAGCAAGCCTGCTGCTGTCACTCTGCACTCCGAGTGTTTCCAGCTTCATCCTACAGTCACTCTTAACTGTCTCCCAGATTGCTGCCTACCCACGAACAATCACCACAGAGTCCCCAGTGCTTTGTCTTCCTTTACCTTCTCGCTTCACCTGAAATATACAGATGAAAATCAGGCTCTGATACCAAAACTGACACAACCGCACACCCCGCAGGGTCTCTGTGCCCAACCTCCCGGTCAAAAGGATCATTCTGTCTAAATTCCTTTGAGCCGAAGTGGCTCTTTCGATTCCCTGCTGGAATATCTGTTAGAAACCCGATCCACAGGTCCTTCTCCTTCCTCACAGCCTTCTACACTCCGACTGCTTCCCTTTCCTCAACAGGGAAAATATACTTGCGGGCTTTGGGGTTTCTTGTTTTCCGATGTCGAGATTTCCCTGTCCTCATGGAATCCTGAACTCCGATTTACCGATACACCCCTTTTTGCCTTATCCCTCCTGGCTATGCCCTTAGTCCACACGACCAGTTCTCATAAGACTGCAGCCTTATCTCCTTTCGGGGTTTCAGACTTTCTTATGTCAAAGTGCATAGACACTTTGTCCTCGAAATCCCCGATATCCCAATATGACATCATATAGCCCCCACACAACAGAGCTTTCCTCTTTATCGGGATTCCAGACTTCGCAATTCTGAAATGTATGGACTTCTTGTGCACGGGATTCTCGATTTCTCGATTCCCGTAATGCCGATGGATGAGTTTTCTTTTGGGAAATCTCCTGAATGCTCTGATCTCCTCCACGCATCCTCCTATGATGGACGGTCCTAATTGCTTCTCGTGATTTCTTGACTTTTGATGCTCCAGAAGTCTTTCCCTCAGGATTCACGAAACGACGAACCTCGATCCTCTGGTTTGACTTTTCTATCGGGACTTTCCCCGAAAATCTGGATCTTCACCACGCGTCCCGACTGATGGATGGCCCTGATCCGATCTCGCGATTTCATAGGTTTTGATACCCCAATGACAGAAATTCTCTGTCAACTCAAAACCCCGGTAGCTGAAATACCGATGGGTCACTCGATCTCTGCCACGTGTCTCCCCAAACGGACGGCTCAAATTCACTCTCGCTATTTCGAGACATGAAATGTCTCGACTTTCTTGACCTCAAGAAATTCGATATCCTGAACGTCGATATCCCGATAAGTCAAACCTTTCGGGACTTCCACCCTCATGTTCACGAAGCTAAACCTTATGCATCTCCCAACCGATCTGACGACTGTTGGGTATTTCTCTCTAGATCTGATGGTTCATATCCATCCTTCTTGTGCGCTCCTCCTGAGCTTCCTTCCTGGATGTGAAATCTTCAATGGTCCAGGTCTCTTTTCTCCAGCCGATCCGACGACTGCTGTGCTCTCCCTCCTGATCTTCTCAAACACTCAGACCCCTAAGGGATTTCATCCTTCTTTCTTCTCCCACAGATGGAGAATACTTGGATGCCCTCCTGGCTATCCTCTGCCTCAAGCAACTTCTTGCTGAGTCTGCAGGGTGTTCAACAACCCTATGAATATCCCTCAGTGGATTCTTCCTCTAAATTCCAGAACTCAAAGAGTTCTCTTTTCTTGTGCCTGTCTGCACACTGTCTTAATGCCCTCTTGATAGAGTATCTTCCCCCAGAACATTCAACAGTTCTTTCCTCCTGTGCACCTATGCACCCACTCAATTCCCACCTGGCAGAGCTCTCAGAATCCTGAGTGATTCTATTTCTCCTTGAACTCACAACAAAGTTCTATCTTTGTGCACTCCTTGCACTGGCTCGATGCCCATCTGGCAGAGCTTCACAGAACTCCTCATTGCTTTTGTCTTCAACTGTGTTTCCTCCCATGGCCTTATATACAAGGTGTTCACCAACCTTGAGGTCTTCCCTGAGTTGTTGATTTCAGTTCTTGTGCCACATCACATCTTTGTCTGAACCCGCAGAGTTCAAAAGTGCTTCAGCGCACTAGTATTCAGAGACCGCAGTACTCTGTCACACCCTCCTGGCATGAAACCACAAAGAAACTCAAGCCTAAATATCAAACACAACCCTGCAAATGCACGATACCAACATACATCTACAACATATAGAGAACACTCACAGACATCCACATAACACATAAATACATGCAGGAAAAACTGCTTCTATTTATATTAAATGGCAAATGCCTGTTTTTACAAGGTGTTTCTGAGCACGGCCTGTAACAAGGTCTCATATCCTTCTCTTCTTCTCTCTACTCGCAGACCATCACACAAATAATTCTTTCTCTTTTTCCCATTCTACTTACTACTAAAGAGATACAATTCATATTTTTACATGAGGGGGCTCTTCGAGCTCTTCCCTCCAATCTACCTACCCTATTCAATTACATTGAATGAGTTGTCTAGTCCACTATTCGGATCTAGATCTCAGACTTACAAACATTTAAGGCCTACCTACCTAATTCCTGCATAAAGGCACGGCTCTATGGATCAACAACCTACAACATTAATTTACATTCAATTACAAAATTGAAGATGAAGGCTGCGCCTCTCTTCATCCTTGAATGCATGCGCTGACATGGCTGGCTGGCTGGCTGGCTGACGTGGAGAGATGCTCCTGCATCATATTTCAATTACTACAAGAAGCAAGATCTCATTTCATCTCTGCATTTCATGAGCCTATAAGGAACAAACTAGTTATCTAAGCAAGAGCCTTTTTAGTTGAGTGCTTGTTTGAGAGTTTTGATATAATATTTATCTTCTTCATTTGAAGTTGTGTGAAGTATTCATATATTCCAAAACATAGTGTTATGTTATTAATTATTTCTTGATTGAGCTATATACAACAAACATAGATAGGTTACTTGTTTTCGGCACATATTGTGTAAAAAATATTTTGATTACGAATCTTGGATTGACATATAAATGAGTGCAATATACTAAGAATATATATACACAAACGAGTTCTGCAAGAGATGAGAACATATAGTCCGAAATAGCTTGAAGCACTGCTTTTAAGAGGATGAGCCTTGTAGGGATATTTAAGGATATGAAGGTCCAAGAATTGAGGTGATTGGAGATTGAGAGGATTAGGGAGTTCCAGGAGATGATTCGTGTTGCTGACTCTGTCATGGGTAAACCCAGTTAATTGGATAAAAGGGAGCAACATAGGATTCATAGGAGGTGAGAAATGTGTTATTGAACCATTGGGGGAGTGTTGAAGAAGAATATATGTGATTTTTCCAGATTGAAAGTAGTGCCTGAGGCGTTACTGAAGTCTTTGAGGATGGTTTGGAGATTGAAGACTTCCTTGGTTGTGGGGGTGTTCAAAAGAATTGTATAATAAACAAATTGGTTGTGGGAAGCTACAAGTTGGAGTCCATGGATCAAAACCCCTTGTAGTGAACCATTTGAGATCGAGATAGATAGATATTTCTTTAAACCTTTTTCCATGATTATGAAGAGGAAAACGTGAAAGTAGATCTCCTTGACGAATGCCTCGAGAGGGTGAAAAAGGCATGGGGGTGACTTCACTTACTAGGATGGAAAAACAAGATAAATAGGTGAGTTTCATGATCCAGGTTATCCAAACTTCACTGAACCCAAAGGATGGAAGAAGAGAATGCATGTACTACCAACTAAGCTTGTCAAAAGCCTTATAAAGGTCAATCTTTATGAGCATACCTGGGGTGTGTGTTGTCTTGAGAGAGTCAATCACCTCATGAACCAATATTATGTTGTCCATGATGTGTCACCCCTCGACATATCCCGACTATTCCTTGAAGATAATGAAAGGAAGAATGGGATTGAGTTAGAGAGAATTTACCTTTGTGATGATATTGTATATGATATTGCATAGCATTATCAGTCTAAACTACTTTGGGTTGGTGACACATTTCTCTTTTGGAATTAGGGTGAGCAAAGTTGCATTGAGGGCGAGAGTACCTTTCCTGAGTTTTAGGATTCCTCCACAATTTTCCAAACCTCTTCTCGAATCAACAGCCAACAGTGATGGATGAAATTAGTAGTGAAACCATTCGGCCCAGGGGATTTGCCGAGGGGAATTTCCTTGATATCTTCATCAACTTCCTCCTATGAGATTGGTCTCATTAAATATTTTTTCTTCTCAGTGGTAATTAGGGTTAGAGTATGTTATGTGACCCTACTAATGGCAGGCGTTCTATCAATTGGATGTTCTATGAGAAGATATTTATAATAGGTAACTAACTCTTCTTCAATATCTGCATAGTCCATAAGTGTGTTTCCTTTTGAATACTAAATTTTTGTAATGAATGTGATGTAACATCTATGGATCATGGAGCGATGAAAGAACTTTGTATTATTTTCCCCTTCCTTTAACCACTTCACTCGGGACATTTTCTACCAAAGGATATCCTCCTGATTCTAATGATAGGCAAGTTGTTTTTCCAGGATCCTTTCCTCCTATAGCATGGTATCTGAATAGAATAAGATGATGTATTTCTATTGAATGTCCTCAATTCATTGTTCAAGGCATTTATGTGCTAGGAAAATATCAGCGAAGACATTCTTGTTCTAGTCCCGAAGCTGTTGCTTCAAATGTTTTAGGTGTTGTTGGAATCTGTACATCTAGGTGCCATGCATTTTTTCTTATTTAGGCCACCAAGTACAGGAGATCCCCGGGAAGTCTGGGTGAGTTATCCAAAATTTCTCAAAGAGGAAGGGTTTTTACTTGGGTGTGGAAATTGTATCTACCCACAACTAGACACACTAATGGTTTGAGCATGATTTCACAAGAATGCTGGCTTCGATTAGAGGGTCTTAAAGCATTAGGTTTTTAGAGATTAGGAAACTATCCATTCTTCTAGCTATGTGTCGAGTGCCTACGCAGTTATTCGACCAATTGAAGGATATGTTTATGGTCTCAATGTCAATTAAATTGAGGTTGTATATGAGATGGATAAACTTGATGCTCTCTTGGTCCAATCGTTTCAGGCCACCACTTTTTTCTTCTAGGGTGAGAATGATGTTGAAATCCCCTCCTAGTATCCATCATTATTGTCCTCTTAGTGTATTTATATAAGAAATTTTTTCCAAGAAGTAATATTTCCCTTGAGCGAGCTAAGGGCCATGAGCATTGGTGATGACCCTTTCTTTTCTTGAGCCTATAGATCAGTAATTTGTTGTGAGTGTTCCTACCATTAAAAAATATGGTTCCAAAATAACTGTGATTGGGTTCCAGAGGATGGTTAATCCCCCTTCCACCCATTTGGAATTTGTGTAAGTGAAATTATAGTGACTCCCACATCTTTTGAATATTTATTCTTCCATATCTCCTGGATATTTAGTTTCCTGGAGTAAAAAATTTATGGATCTTCTGATTTGACATAGTTTCGAAGAATATTTTGTTTGGACCTTCCATTGAGGCGTCTGATACTCCATGTGATGATCTTCATCATGCTTAATTGCCAGGGGGGGCGAGAAAAATCCTTCCTTGAGGCATTGAATTTGATCTGATTTTATCAGAAAGTTACCTACCTCATTGATTAATTGCTGAGTCATTTTGCATCTACATCAGTTACCCTATTTATGGTTCCACTTGGGATCTAGATCTAGCTATAGGTGGATTCCTAAGAAGGAAGTGGCACCCAATATGGAATCAATGAAAACCTCATGTACTTTTCTGAGTTGGTTGAGGTAAATGTCCTCGATTTCCCTCTCATCGATATGCATTATGGTGTATCCACCTTCTTCTCAGTCTTTTCCTGGTATCATTTGAGCTTTGGGATCATGACTTAATATTTTCTCTAAGACTGGATATCGGGTTTGTTTTTCTTTACCTTTGTCTTTTCTTGGATCTAATGTTTTGTAGAGTATATAGTTTTGTCTTTTCCTTATCAAATTCCTCTATATCTAGTAGATTGTTGAGTCCATCAAAGGAATTGATGGTGGGAATCTTTCAGCTTCCATCCTGCATGAAGTTTTTGGAAGGCAACTTCTTGCATCCGTGCACTTGAGTATAGTCATATTTCTACTTATCCTGTGTAGTTGGTCAGGCTGGTGCATTAAGGAGGAAGTCTCTGAAGAGATGTCCATGTCTGTGACATTTCTTTTATTTGAAGGGAATGTGTTCATAATCTATAACCTAAATCCATTCTTCATATTGATAATCTATGGTAACTGAATTTGGTAGGGCTTTGGAGATATTCATATAAACGTAGATATGTGCATAGGAAGTGTATCTTCTCTTATTTGTGGCTTCTGAGGATTTGATATACCTTCCCAACAGGTTTCTGATGCCCATTAAGATTTATTCAAGCCAAATTTCTTGGGGTAAAGAGTATAGGTGGATCCAAACCAGGGCGCAAGCAAAGTGTTCCTTTTTTTAGAAGAAACGGTCTGTCCAAAACCTTAGATACAACCCGACTGACTTATAGAATTAGGGGACATTTTTAAATACCCTATATTTGTCATGTAGAATGTAGAAGACGATTGTAAATAAGCCTTTCAAACTTAGTTTTATCACATAGTCACCTTTCAGATTCCACCAATTTTTAATCCATTTCGTAAGGTCTTTCTGAGATGGCCAGATCCCTAAAACAAATTTGATCAAGGCGTGATATTTAATGAAATGGGAGTGTTATCTACCCTGGTGTATTTTATCACATATTTTAGTGTAGTTAGTGCTTGAGGGATACACTTACCTGGTTCCCAGTTCCCAAATACCTTTGGATGTGACAGTTCAACTTCCATTTCCATGATTTTCCCAAAGCTTTGTTCCTCTTGTAGCAAGTGATCTTTGAGGTGCAGTGGTGGTTCAAAGGAAGTTTTTCGGGATCTGAGTCTGTCCATTTCATTGGTTGTGGAGTTTCTATAAGAGGGGGTTTTCACCCCCCATAAGAATTCATTCTTTGAAGACATGTCGATCTATATATTTGGTTACAATGGATCCCATTCATGATCATAAGGAGGTATGACGCCACAGAGGAGAGAGCATGAAGGCCTTAGAATTTGAAGGATATGGGTGTGGGATTTGATCCACTTATATGTGCATGGGTCACAATACCATTTAATATAGTATCTCTAGGTGCAACCACACATTCGACACTACCTCAAGGTGCCCATATGGCTCCAGGTAAAGCCCTCACAGGAATTGAACCTTTCCAAACAATGAAAAACTCCTCACTTTCCACCATTGGATCCAACCTGTTTGGGATGATTAAATATAGTTAATAATGATTGTATATATATATATATATATATATATATATATATATATATTAGAAAACATATGTAAACTTGTTGAGTCTAGAGGCGTTTTAGAGTTCAATATGGGGGAGATGTTGTGGATTTTGTGTTATGTTAGATAACACTATTTTTAAAAAAAGGTTAAAGTAGGCTCAATTAAAAAAATAACAATAATAGAAATAAAGTAAAAAACAACAATTACACACATGGCCAAAACCTTCTAGAATCATTGCAAATATTTAAAATAACTTTTAAGGTTTTTTGAATGAGGAGGAATTAAGGTTTTCTATCTAGATTAGAGTATACATGTTTATACTTTAATGAACTTAATCCATGTACTATGATTTTAACAAACTCAATCCATGTACTCTGCCTAGATGGATATTAGAATTAAATTTTTTCTAGTTACACAATTACCATTACTTAATCCAATAGCAATTATAGTAGGATCACTACAAGATAGAAAATCGTAGATACAATAGAACACAAATATTATCCTTGGAAACCATCATGGGGAGAAAACCAAAGAAACAAAATCCTCAATATAAATTCCTTCAACCAATACAATGATGCGCTATAACTCTCCAAGAAAGACCAAGACCAAAACACAAAAAGAACTAGTCTCCAAGACTTGTGCACTCGACCTTCTTATGTGCTCCAAGATGCACAAGAGAAGTGTGTGAGTGTGTGTCCAAATGAGAGGAACCTATCCTCTATTTATACACAACAATGTCTACTAAAGGGACATGACTCTTGATCTAACTAACCCATAATAAGTAAAATACCAATAATATAATAATTTATGTTGAGAAGAACTATACAATACAATTATAATAACCTTTTAAAGGTTTGACTAAAACAAATATAAAATAATATCTTTCATAGTTACACCAAAAATATTAACACTCCCTCTTAACTAGGAAGGTATTCTTTCCAAAAACATACTCCAAGTCTAATACCACACAAGCTCACATCCAATGAATGTTGAACATGTGAATCTATACATCCTTGGATATCCATAGTGAAACATGTCTTCACCCCATGCAATGAAGGTTTGTGGGTAGATCTCAATAGATACAACATGTCCCGATGAAATCCACTCCCTGTGATACACCAATACCTGATCATGTGCACTCCTATCTCAGTGCGAACCCTTTTTCATGCTGGATGAGACCCACTAGACTCAGTGCCAAACCATTTTTTTGCTAGATGAGATTTCTCCATATTCGGTGCCAACCCTTTTTCATGTTGGATGAGTTCCACCTGTCACTCCCTCTGAAGAGGAGCCACACCAAGCTTGTCCCTGAAGTAATCGAACTTCATCCTCGACAATGTCTTGGTGAAAATATCCATAACCTGATCCTCGATAGTCACGAACTAGAGCCTCACTAATCCCCTCTATACCATATCCCTGATATAGTAGTATTTGATATGAATATGCTTTGACCTTTCATGGAACATAGGGTTCTATGACAACCTCATGCAACTATGGTTGTCAAACCAAATGCATGTTGCCTCCAATCCGAGACCAAATAACCCAAATAAGAGCTTTCAAAGCCATATTTATTCTATCCTCGTTGCACATGCTACCACATACTCAGCTTCATTCGTACTAAGTGTCACACATGACTGTTTGATGCTGCTTCACAAGACCATATTGGAGCCAAGACTAAAACAGTTTTTGAAAGATCTCTTCTGGTCAGGAATACTACTGACCCAATCTGAATCTGAGTATCCATACAATCCAAACTCATGTTCATATCTATACTAGATACCATGATCTAGAGTACCCTTAAGGTACCTCAACACATGTTTTGTTGCAACCAAATGAACCTGTCTAGGATGATCCAAATGCTAACTCAGGGTGCTCACAAAAAAACATATATACGGTCTTTTATTCATCAAATACACCAACGACCCCACTATCTTTCTATATAAGGTAGAATCCACAATCTATGAATTTGTATACTGCAACAACTTAATATTTTATACCATTGGGGTAATCATGGCCTTATAGTCCAACATCGCTAACGTCTTCAATATTTCCAAAACATACCTTCCTTGATTTAGGAAAATCCCATATGATCTATGCCAAACTTTTAGTCCCAAGAAGTAGTTCATCATTCCTAAATATTTCATCTCGAATTCTGCAATCAATTTTCTCTTACATTCAATGATGAGCTTGTATGCACCTATTAGAAATAGGTCATCTACATACAACAATAGAATCATCAATTCACCATCCTCAACCTTAAATTAAAGGTTAGGATCTTCACTGCTCTTGGTAAAACCCAAGCTCATCAAAAAATTATCAATCTTACCATACCATGCTTTGGATTCCTGCTTCAATCCATATAAATCCTTATTTAATATGCACACATGAGTCTCCTTGTCATGTGTCTCAAATCCAAGTGGTTTCTCCACATAAACTTCCTATTTTATTTCACCATTCAAGAAGGTTGCATTTATATCCATCTAGTGCACCTTCCATTTCATCATATCGACCAATGAAAGTATAGTCCTGATTGAGGAATATCTTGCTATAGGAGAAAACATTTCTTCATAGTCAATCCCTTCATTCTAAGAGAAACCTCGGGACACAAATCTTGCCTTGTATTTTTCAATATTGTCATTAGCTACGTGTTTTGTCTTGTAGATCTATTTCAAACTCACCACATATTTTTCCTTTGGTATGGGAACCACATCCCAGACATCATTCTACAAAATGGACTGGTATTTCTCTACCATGGCATCTTTCCATTCTTTATTTTATGCATCCTCTTCATAAATGGAAGGTTTTGCATCCATTATGTCACATAAGAATTCCATGTAGCTAGAATATGGATTCAGATTCTTACTTTCCCTGAAATATTTCTCTGGGGAACCAATTATTTATGCATATATGATAATCTCTTGTGCCCAAGCTAGTATTCTCTTGCGAGAAGGTATCTCAGCTAGTTTATGAGGTTCTACCATTTCATGATCCTCTGGAACGACTTCCTCTAGTTCAACTTCCTATGGAACTTTATGAACTTCATTCTCTTATTCATGTGCCTCTTCTGCACTGATCTGTTTGGATTTACTAAACGGTGCATTCTCATAGACGGTTACATCTCGGTTGATCTCCACTTTACGGTGACCGAGGATGTATATCTTATAATCCTTCGATGTGTCATTGTAACCAACAAATATTCCCTTGCATCTGTAAGGGTCCAAATTTGTCAATTTTTCCTTTAGGACGTGAAAAAATATAGGGCAGCCAAATATTCTAAAATGGATGACTTATGGCTTCTCTCCTGAAAAAATTTCCTCAGGTATATTGTTTTCAAGCAGCTTGTGGGGACTTTTATTCTTCATGTACACTTATGTCTTCGTTTCTTATACCCGCAGATGCATAGGAAGATCTTGATCATGGATCATGGCCATTACTTCTTCCATGATTGTTTGGTTCTTCCTTTCAACTATTCGATTTTACTTAGGGTTATAGGAATTAGAAATCTCCCTCTTAATCCCAACTTCCTTGCAATACTCCTTGAATTGTTCTGAGGTGAATTAACCTCCATTGTCTGATCACAACGTATTTATCTTCTACTCTGTCAAGTTTTCTACCAGAGCCTTAAACTCTTTGAATTTTCCAAAAGCTTCATTCTTTTCTTTTAACAAATAAATCCAAGTTTTACATGAGTAATCATCAATGAAATATACATAATATACATGCCCACTTAGTGAAGTTGCCGACATCGGTCCACATACATATGAATGCACGATATCCAAAAACCCTTTGGCTTTGTTATCGCTATTGGGAAAGGAGTACTTCATGTTCTTTCCTTGTGCACATCCTTTGCACACACCATCTGGTTTTGCTTGGATTTATATAAGACATGTCACCATTTTTCTCACAACTAGAAGAGATTTGTAGTGTAGGTGAGAAAATATCCCATGCCATGGTTCACTGGGATTAATAATATCATGAACCATTGCAGAGTATGAATGTCCTTTTAATTTGTAGAGTCCTCCTTCTTCAAATCCAATCACTACTACATCATAAAGGGTCTTCCCTCTAGGCCACATAAGAACTTGACCATCAATAAATTCTACTCTAAATCCTTTCTTGTTCAATGCTGAAATTGAGAGAAGATTCTTTTTTAAACTTGGAACATAGTGAACTTCCTTCATCTTCACTGGTTTTCCCGAGTTTAACTTGTAGGAAGATTCTCCAAAGCCTTTGATTGGATACTGATAGTCATCACCCAATTTCACCTTTTGAGGTGAATCTTTATGAATAAGTTTAGATAAGGAGTCTTCATAGCCTGTCATGTTCTTGGAAGCACCATTGTCTATCAACCAAGTGTTACTTCCATGAGTAGCAGTACCTATGAGGGATAAGATAAGAACATAATCCTCATCACTTGATTCATATTGATTTACAACCTTCTTGGGAGGCTCATCATATTCAACTATGTGACCTTCATGCCTATTACTTCCTTTATTATTGTTAATTTCCATAATGAGGGGGAAATCCTTAACAAAGTGTCTCGATTCTTGACAACAATAACATATGATCTTTGAGTTGTCTCTTTGACCCATGTTAAACTTCTTAGGTAAATAATGATCCTTCTTGTTATTTCCTTTCCTAGTGTGGGTGGTTAGGGATTGATCTTCATTTGCCATATTTTCTTCTCTTGCAGTTTTCCTAGCTTCTTCCTAGTTGCAATCTTCTCAAATCCTACTGAACTTGGGAAGCTTCTTTATTGAAACAATTCCTTGGATGAATGCATCCCATGACCTTGGTAGGCCATTCAAGGTAATCATCACCATCTCTTGTCCTTCTACTGAGTCACTAATGGCTTCTATCTACTCCTTGATTTGATTCACTCTTGAGAATTATGAGTGAATAGTTTATGAGTTCTTCATTTTCACATTCTTCAACTGAGATCTTAGATTCATTCTTCAATTTATGTTTCTTCCCTCAAACAAATGAGTTAAGGTGTTCATCATTTTCTTTGGACAAGATAATGATGATATATGATGGATAAGGTGGTCCTTAATGGAGTCTGTAATAATCCTTTTTTCTCTCACCATGTCCTTATTATATTTTTCCTTAGCTTCATCTCCTTGAGGTTCTTGAACCTCTTATAAAATGAACATATCCAATTCATGTTCTATAATAAGGAGGGTTACTATGTACTTCTAGTCCCTAAAGTTATGAGCTCCATCTCGCTTCTCATTGATCTTTGTTCCCGTAGTTATCCTACCTTCTGATGGTCTTTGTTTGTCCGACAATTGTCTCTAGATTGAAAACAACTCCCTTTTAGGATAGTAGATCTACAACTGGCTTCTATTTAGGCCTCCTCTAATACCATGTTGGAATTTAAAATTTTCTTGTTACACAATTACAATTACTTAATTCAATAACAATTGTAGTAGGATCACTGAAAGATAGACAATTACAGATATAATAGAAAAAAAAGATTATCTTGGGAAACCCTCATGGGGGATAAAACCTAGCAACCAAAATCCTCATTATATATTCCTTCAACTAGTACAATGATGCGCTATATCTCTCCAAGAAATACCAAGATCAAAACACCAAAAGAACAAGTGTCCAAGACTTGTGCGCTAGACCTTCTTATGTGCTCCAAGATGCACAAAAGAAGTGTGTGAGTGTGTCCAAATGAGAGGAACATATCCTCTATTTATACACATGAGTGTCTCTTGAAGAGACATGACTCTTGACCTAGCTAACCCATAATAAGTAAAATACCAATAATATAATAATTTTTGTTAAGAAAACTTGTACAATATCATGAAATAACCCTCTAGAATCATTCAAAATCTTTGTCTTGCCCCATTGTCATTTAGGGTTTGGTGAATGAAAAGGAATTAAGGTTTGTTGTCTAGATTAGAGTATATGGGTTTAACGACCATTTATAAAAGAACACAAGTTAATCATATTATTGAACAACAATGTTTACAAAATAAAGGGATAGAAATTTTAATAATTTAAAGTTAAAATTAGATTACAACAATTTATTTACATTTTAGTTAAATTGTTGTATGATATTTTTTAATTTGTAAATAAGGATGAAAGCAATATTTTATTTTATATTATTTTGCAAATCTTCCTTATATATAATTATTAAAAAATAAAAAAAAAGAACATTAATCATATATTTCAATTTTGATGATAATATAATGAAAAATTATTTAAAACAAATAGTGAAATAATAGTTACAATTATTTAAAATATATATATAAAAAAAAGATGGCATTAGACCTTTATATATTAAATAATTTTTCAGATATTATTAATTTAAAATAATTCAAAATAGTTATTTAGTTGTAATGATATAAAGAAATATGAAATGACATTTTTTTTTTTTTCATATAATAATTTTTTTAAGTGGTATCCATGTTTTAATAATAAGAAATTTATATATTAAAATTTTTTTCATATATTATTAATTTAAAATAGTTACTTAGTTGCAATTATATAAAAAAATATTAAATGATATATTTGTTTTAGTAATAATACAATGTAAATAATAATTTAGAGCAGGTTAATGATTATATTGGTTTTTATGATATTATTGTGTCTATGGGTGTTCTACAACCTAGTATGAGAGAGAGATTAAAAGCTTAGAATTATGTTAGATAACACTACATTAAAAAATAGATAATTACATATTACACATTATTGCAATTAAAATTTGTTAACCTAATTCCAATTAGCCAATAATGATTAACAAAAACATATAAAGTGTTGATTCTTTCAATATTTATACACTAAGACTAGATATGTAGCGAGAAACATATATGAAGTATAAACTATTAATCTATTCTTTACTCTTCATTAATATATATATATATATTTTTTTACTTTTCATTAATATTAAAAAAAAAAATTATTATTTCTTTTTATCCACATTCATATAATTTATTTGTTTTAATAACTAATATTATGTAGATTCTTTCAGGATTTATAAACTAAGACTCGCTATGTAGTGATAAACATACATAAGTATAAACTATTGATCTATTCTTTAGATCTTCATTAATATTAAAAAAAAAAACTTATTTCTTTTTATGCAAATTCATATAATTATGCAAATTTTTAATAACTAATATTATGTGCATGATGGTTGGGTTATGCGAATCATATTATTGAACAATGGTGTTTTCAAAATAAAGTGATAGAAATTAAAATAATTATATTATTGAACAACAATGTTTCAAAATAAGGGGATAGAAATTCTAATATTTTAAAGAATCATAATAAGGGGATATAAATTCTAATATTTTAAAGAATCATATTATTGAACAAGAGTGTTTGCAAAATAAGGTGATAAAAATTCTAATATTTAAAGGTTAAAAGTATGTTGTTTGAGAATAAGGGGATAGAAATTCTAATATTTTGAAGAATCATATTATTGAACAAGAGTGTTTGCAAAATAAGGTGATAAAAATTCTAGTATTTAAAGGTTAAAAGTATGTTGTTTGAGAATAAGGGGATAGAAATTCTAATATTTTAAAGACTCATATTATTGAACAAGAGTGTTTGCAAAATAAGGTGATAAAAATTCTAATGTTTAAAGGTTAAAAGTATGTTACATTTATTAATAATTTGAAAGTTATTAATAATTTGAATGTACATTACTTAAATTGTTTAAAGGTTAAAAGTATGCTACATTTATTAATAATTTGAAAGTTATTAATAATTTGAATGTACATTACTTAAATTGTTGTATAAGATTTTCTGAATTGTAAATAAGGGTGAAAGCATATATATTAATATATTTTATTTTTTTAAATTTAATTTTAAAAAATATATAATTTTTAATCATAAAATTTAATAATATTAATTATTTTTTAATTTGTGTTGTGAAAAATTATTTTCTTGTAAACGCCTTAGTGATTTACTAGGGTTTTATGATTACAACGTTTTAGGATCACTAAATCGTTAGATCGAATTTCTTCTAAATGAGGGGATTCTCCTCGTGGATTATCTAGTTGATCACTCTCCTCCATGGTCGTAGTGGAGTGGGTGAAAATGTAACATCCCGCTCTGACGCACTTAGAAAATTTATTCTTTGAGGACACTTGCTCGCAAGTGATCTGGATTTTTATGATGATAAAACATTTATCCTTGATGATGATGCGTTATGATAGATGACATGATGTTTTACTTCTTTGACATAAACAAGTGCTATTGACTCAGTTTATTTGAGTGTGCAGGGTTTTTGACCTGGAGGATGTAGAGACATCAACGAAACCCTTGGACTCCGGATTGAGTCAGGGAGTGTGCTATTTGAGTTGATTTATTTACCATGGTATTTATTGATTTGATGATATGTTGTTGACATGTTCTGACATGATGGTTGATAATGCAGGCTGACGATAGCATGCCGACCAGACTCACATATGGAGTAAAGGGGCCACACACGATTTCCAGAGAGGTTGAGGGAGAGGTGTGGACAACAGCCCTGCCACAGCCTACTAGCACTCCCGCCGTGGCTCGAGCTATAGGTTAACGATTACCTAGTTCAAGAGGATCCATGATGTCGTGAGGGTAGACTGCGATAGTCGCTCACGATGATTCTAAGGGGCGCACAATAAGGCGAAGGCCTTATTCCTTAGAGCCCTTAGTCTCCCACAAGTTCACCTGGCGGAGTGTTGACTCCAGGGGTTATAGATGTCTACCAGTCAGTCAAGTCAGTGAGTGGCACCCTTGGAGCACGTGGTGCATCCTGAAGGGCACGTCGCGCAAAAGAAACACAAGTTGATGAGTGGCACCCTTGGAGCACGTGGTGCATCCTGAAGGGCACGTCGCGCAACAGAAACAAACAAGGTGAGTGGCACCCTTGGAGCACGTAGTGCGTCCTTAAGGGCACGCCGCATTGATAATGATGATGAGACAAACCTAGATGACCCTAAGACCTTAACGCCTTAATAAATTCTCAAAACAAATCCCCTAATTAATTGTCGCCCAGTTCAAATCTAGACCTAAATTTAAAACATCTCTAAGATAAAATTTGGATTAGCCTTAAGAAAGGACCCTACAGAAATAAACATAAGGACGCAAACTAAAACCCTCCTAAGTAATAGTTAAAGTCTTCTTAAATTAAGGGGGGGTAAAGTAATGAGGGAGATAAATTAATTGAAAACCATGGTTTTTAAAGTATAA
>ML801767.1:211940-226985 GCA_009831015.1 Picea engelmannii
AATTAGGGAAACTTGTAATAAAGGAAACATAATAAAGGAAAGTAGGGGACATAGGGTAAAAATAAAAAAAGAATCAACAATTAAGGACTTACTAAAATGAACTAAATTTTAGCAACTTCATTTAGGGAAAGTTATTAAAGGCATGCAAGGGGATCTAGGAACACCTAGGAGTAATTTTAGGAGCGACTCTAGGTGGGTGAGGGAAATGAGTCTTTTAAATTTTTATTTGTTTTAATTTTTTTTGGAGAAACGTGGGGGATGAGTGACACTTGGAAGGCAAAGAATTTTTAGAGGATTGTCATTAAAACTTAAATTAATAGTGATTTAGGGAAAGTAGGTGGGTCTCAAATTCTATAAAAGAAGGGGAAGATGAGGAAGAAGCGGATGAACGGTTAGTGTAATGTTACGCTGCCGGATTGTGATTTGACTGATTGCTTGTGAGGAGTTGGGATTTTCTCAGCTTGGATTGGAGTGGTAGCTCAGCCTTGCGAGGCGAGCTGAGAAGCTAGACTTCTCTTCTGGATCTTGTGTGGCCCCTTTGCGGCTCGGGGGGCTAAGGGGGAAGCAAAGTACCCCTAGCGATTGGCTGGGAGGTACCGGTGAGGTCTCTACGGTCGACGAGAGGGAGTGGCACGGAGCACGGGACATGGCACGAAGCGCGGACTTCGTTCGAGGCGGGCGACAAGGCAAAGGTACGCTCATTTATTTTATAGAGTATAATGTGTTAGAAATTATGTTGGGATCTGTGTGATGAATTTAATGGATGAATTTGTCTTAAGCTTTTGCCTCTCAACTGATTCCTAAAACCCATGTAGTCAGCGTTCTAGTTGGGTTCTACTGGTCCTTGGTTGAGACCTTTATGTTTCCGCGATATTCTCATGCTGTCTTTTTCTGGATGTTTCATTTTAGCATTTAAATTATGGACGTATATATTTACGATCAATAACAATCTTTGTTGTAGCTTTATTGCAAAAAGAAAAATGTTAAAAAGAGAATCCATGACTTCTTGGCATACTTCGCTATGTCTTCTGGTATGGATGGGTCTTTGTGTTGCCAACTTTTACTCCTAGGTGTAGATCCTGACTGGATACACAAAATTCCCTGTGTGTAGGAATACATTTACCTGGTTAGACACCTAAATGTTTAGAGGCAACAATTTCTGACTGACAGTGTTTGCTAATTGACTCCGTTAGGGTATGTTTGCAATTTCTTTTGTTTCCCTTGCTGCAACTTCTTAAAACCTGACTATGTTTCACTCACTGTTGGTGTGAGGACCAAAAACACCCCTTTTCCTGTCAACCTGTGTGATTTCCTATGTGACCACTTCAGTCCGGAGTAAATTTGATGTAGCGGTGAGTTTTTCGGGACCCTCTCCTTGCCATTTATCTAGTGAGCATTTGATTAGAGTGAACTCCTTGAGAATTTCTGCTTGTGCTCACCCATTGATGAGGAAATTCCACCCTGTGCATTCCCTACCTGAGCGTAGGCCCTTCCTGGAGCGTCTACGCCTTGAGCGTTAATCTGTGCATCCCTCCCAACTGATGGTATCCGCGCCTTCACCCGCTTAATGTGTTACGACCACTGCACTTATTTCTTTCTCTGAGGCATGAAGATTTCCTTGATCTCCTTCCCTTATGTTAATGGAGACCTGCGCCTTGTATTTCCCTTAAACCGTGTCATTGTTTTCTCACCGCGACCCCAGCTGATGGATTTGCGTGGATGATAGACCGCCCTAGGCCGGTGTCAATTGTGGAGACAACTTCTGCGGTCAACAATTTTAGTGTGGTGTAGGTTGGGACTGTGTAGATGATTCAGATTTTCCTGAGAAACCAGGCGAGGATAACCGTTAATCTTGTCGGGGCGTTTCTTTTATTTGCTTAACCCGAGGACGTTACCCTGTGAGAGTTTAACATTGTGCGAATGTCTCCTTGTGCTCTGTACAACTCTTAGTTTTAATAGTCTAGCGAAGGCGTGCACTTTGCGCATTTTCTGAGTGTGATGGTTCTTCATTCTGGTCAGTGATTCGCTTATGTCGTTCGTAGGAGTAACTGCAACGAGAATTAAGGGAGCTCGACCTTCTAAACCGAATGTAAACCTCACCTATTTTTTTTAAAGTACCGAACTGGTGGTCCTTGAAGTCTGACTATCCAATCCTAAAACCTTCCCTTGTCGTCTAACTTGATAGTGTCCTCTTTTTATGGAGCTTTTATTAAAGCTGAAAAAGGAAAAGAAACTCCAACAGAAAACAAAAACGTTCTCTCACCCTCCCGTAATTTAGAAATTTTTGTTTACATTTTTGTAACCTCTACTAGTTACTTTATTAATGCGAGAAGGGTGGTGAGTTGTAGCAGTTAAGCATTGGTGCTAGTTAGATTTATGTAATCCTTGAAATTTCCGTCACCGTAGATAAATTTTAATTCGAAGCTATTTATTATAAGGCAAGAATGATTGAGAACTGTAGTAGTTAGAGTAACTGTGATAATTAAATATTTGGGACGCGTAGTTGGTGAGTTTATTTACTTAAGGAATGGATTTATTTCTTTTAATCGTTTATTTAAGAAGGGATTTGTGTTATGTCTTCATTTAAGGAAAGGAACTGTTTATGCATTAATCATTGTAGTAAGGTAAAAGGCAATGTCCTTATAATATAGTGTCTTGAATCACGTAAGAGTAATGGGTGTAATATAAATCATAGGTAATGTTAGGGTTAGAATCATAGCAATAAATGTTGTGGACTTTTCAGATTGCTAAGTTATTGTAACATTATGTAATGGCGTTGTTACCTTACTGTAAGCTATTTTCTTTGGAATATGTATGGAGTAAATTCATTTAAATATAGTGTTGGTAAAATGTAAAGGTAATACCTTTGCCATATAAAATGAAGACATAAGGTTGATGTTGATAACTTGATAGGTCAATTGATGGTTATTTTTAATTGCAAGTTAATGTAATATGAGATATAATGGAAATGTTATCTTATTTTAATGCTTTTGAAATTGGTGGTTATTAACGACACATAAAATGTAAGGTCTCGAACTAAGTGTCATGGATTATTACGATTGGTAAATAAGGTTTGCAATTACTTCCATTTACAAGTTCTGTGGTTGGTTGGATATCTCGTAGATTAATGGAATTAATGAATTAATTGGTCTGTGATTAAAGCCTTTGAGTCGTAGAATTTACCTTGTCTTAACAATGGTTGGTCGTTGCCGGAGTCCTTCCGACTTACGTCTCCCGTAGAGGTCGTGATTGTCCTTGATTTTGCAGTACTTGGTTGTCTTGCATTGCATGGTCTGTTTGTGTCGGGTGGGATGTAGACACCCCCCCCCAAGGTAGCCTTAGGATATAGGTATGTGTGTGTGATTTTTCGGTGTAAAGAATCCAGTGCCATATCAAAAGTCTCGGGCCCTTTAAAGGTAGGGTTTCCACTCTTGCGACACACCTGATAGAGATTACTAGTTTCTGCCTGAGCAGTCGGCCAGGAGCCTATCTGACCTTCTCTCTCTTCGGAGCAGAGGACTAAGATTAAATGCCCTGATTTCCTTTGCAGAAATAGTAAGATCTACTACCATGGATTATGCCCTCTGTGTTCGTACTATGCATAACCCAATATGTCGATAAATGTTTTCATTGTGCACCTTATGTCTTGGGTCGTTTAATTATTGTAGTCACTTGTTGTGCACCTTATGTCTTTGGTCATTCATTGCTTGCAGCTACTTGTTGTGCGTCTTGTATTTTTGCTATGATCATCGTGGTTGCGTCATGTTAGTCGTCAGGTGGGACGTAGAGTCAAGTATGTCTATTCCCTTTTTACACACGCGCACACACCTTAAACAAAAAAAAAATTGCACCTGTTATCAAAGTGTTGTCGCAACAAGGAGGGTGTTTACAGAAAATCCCCTCATATTGCAATGTCATCACCAATGAACAACCAGGAGAAGTGTGAAAAATAGCACCATTCAAGTTGTCGCCTTACCTTTGGGAGAATATTCTTAAGGCAGAGAAGAGGAGTGGCAAGGAAATGGAGACCAAAGAAGATACCTCCCATCCAAAAGTTAATTGTATATGGGAACCAGGAAAATGCATTCCAAAAGAAGACTCAACTCCAAGGTTTGTAATCAACTCAACCTAAGTGGGGGAACATACTTAATTTATGATGGAGCATGCCCTAATAGGGAAATTCCTAGGTTTGTGTTCCTTAGAGAGGGACCTGATCAGATGGATCAAAACATGGTGGAATCCCAAAGTCCATTATGACCTTCAGTTAGGATTGAAGGGTTTCTTCATGATTATCTTAACCAACATTGAGGAAAAGGATCACATATTTGAAAGTGGTCCATACTTCTTCAACTTGACAGGTTTGTACCTTAGATTCTATACTGATCACTTCAACCCCAAAAAAGAAGACTTCTCCTTTGCGCCTGTATGGATTCGACTTTATTCCTTGCCATAGGAGTTCTAACTGGAAGAAATCTTAATAGGTATCAGTAATACCCTTGGAATATATGTCAAATACTTAGAGGATATCAAACAAACAAGGTACACATTGTATGCTTACATTTTCATCTACATGAAAATTTCAAAAGATTTGTGAAGTTCCGTAGCCCTAGAATTCCAAGATGAAGAATGGGTACAAACCATAGATTATGAACATATTCCATTTAGATGTCAGAAATTCCATGAGCATAACCATGTCTTTAGGGAAGGTCCCCTAAATGTTTCTCCTTGATAAACTGAAGAAATGCAAGTCAAATCAAAAGACGTCCTCACATAAGTGCAAGGACGAAAAAAATTAAATCTAGGAAAATCTAGTCAAGGACAAAGCAAGACTCCCTCAACAATTAACTCATTTGAAATTGTAAATCAATTGTAGGACTCCCAAGAGGTGGAAAAACCACATCAACATGTAGACAAGAATAACAAAAAAGGCAAGGAAAATCAGATTATGGAACTGATTCTGGAATAGCTAGCACAACCTTATGCTTCTACACAGGTGTTGATGAGCGTAAGTGACACACCGTCAACTGGAAGAATAGATCCGGATTAGGGTTGTCTAATTAACCTAAGAGGTTTGGTGTGATCTATTCTGATGGGTTTAATGGCTCTGTTAGCCACCTAGGGTCCTAAAATAAACAAATAAACTACTCTAAAGCTAAAACTATAGTACTATATACGTGGATCTAATTAGTTACACGTGTTTCAAAAACATAAATATGTGATTATGAACAGAGTATTTACAAATTGCAAGTTTCTCATGAATGCCTTGCGAAATCAATGTTTGGTAATTGTTTTCGAAAGTAGATAAATAAAGAACATATTTTTATATTTTCTATTTTATAATTTAATATCTAAGAACTTAACAAAAAAATACTAATAAAACATGATTTGAAACAAGGATAGAGTAATGGTCACAACCAATTTAAACTATCTTGTCTCACTAATAAAATAGACTAATAACATAAATTAAATGTGAATAAAACTAACCTGAAATTAATCTCATATAGTGTCTATATTCCTATGCAATCCAAAATTCCAGCTGTCTTTCCTGTGGGAGAAATCTGTGGCAGGCTTGTAATAACATCTCCAAAATAAACTCAAGGTGTTTATTGAAAATTAGGATATAAGAACAAAGTAACAAAAATGTAGATCCAATGATCTTATGATTATGAATGATTATAGTAAAATAAACTTTAATATAAAACATTCATTGGATACATCAACTAAACATCAAGGATAAATCATGATATTAAAGTTGAAATGATGATCACATACATAATATATGAAACAACAAATTATAGACAAAATTTAAAGTACTGAATAAAATGAAACATCGCATGCTAATGAGACTAAAGCTGCATAACATATCAATCTTCCATAATAAAAAGAAAAACATAAATGGAACAATGTCACCTAGGTCTAAAGCCGCAATGTGAATCACTTGTCCATTCAGTTATGAGAATTACATGTGCATAATTTGTTCCAAGAAAAGATGCCCTTCACTTACAAAATGAACAATATTTAAAGTAACCTGATATCACATACTCATATCTCACAAAATAGAGTTGGATCTCACAAAATCAAGTAACCTCACAAAAATAGTGGTTTGGGAAACACTTATAACAGAGTTGGATTTATTCAAAGATAAATGAAAGTTTTTTTTTTTAACAAAACAAAAAGAAGGAGAAACTACTAATCATTTAGATGCATAATTGAAAATATTTACTCCCAATAATCAACAGCAAGATCTCCCAATTCTTGAGAAAAACAACAACAATTCGATAATTTTAGAACAAACAATTACTAATAACTAGTTTTTTATTTAAAGAGACCTGATTTTAGATAGTAATTCAAACTGATTTTTAGAAAAAGATAAGCTACAGGTTTCTGTCACTAGTCTAAAATAGTAAAAATCAAAAATCAAAATCTGTTTATTTTATTTTTTTCAAATAGAATCAAATCCAAAAATAAACAATTATTAACTATTTCAGCAATTTGACAAATCCAAATTTATGAAGGTGGAATTTGTTTAGTTTTCTAATGATCGTATTATTAGGTTGCTTAGTTCTATCGTTTATAAAGCTCAAATCGGAGTTACCATGTTTCTCTTTTTTTTTGAAATTTCTTGATAGTAGTTTTGTTACTATGACTGTTATTATGTTCCACACATCCATTACCTGTTCCAACGTTATTCTGGGTGAAAAAAATGCATTGTGGTTCCTTAACCATGGGGTTTTGCAAAGGAACAAAGTTTGGTTTAGTGAATAGATAGTAATCATGTGGATGAACACACAGGTCTTTGATAGCAGGGTTTAGCTTCTATCTATGATAGAATTCAACCATTTTCTTCATATCTTCAAACCCATAGAGATGAAAGAGGAAAAAAGAAAAAACTCAGACGAAACAAATTTTATGAGAAAATGCTATCCAGAAAATGAAACATACCTCTGAAATGGATTCGTTGCTGAAGAATCTTCCCTCATTGAAGGAAAATGACCCCATTTCTGAAATGGGTTTTAAACGGTTTGGCCTAATTCGTAACCGTTTGCTCATAAATGATCCCGCAAAAAGTGTCTCTGGCATGCAATTATAGGTTTTCTTAAAAAAGAAACTCATAGTCATTTGGTTCAATCCAAACCAAAGGAGCCATGGTCACTATGAAAAGGATGCAACAAAGATTACTCAGAATAGTTTTCAAGTTCCAATAATGGGAGCAATAGGAACAAGTCCGAGTGTAGAGTGAAGACACAAAAAATAACATAGCCTATGTGTTATCATCACTCAGATAGTGGGAGTGAAAACCATAGGTTGGATTGTAATCCTTACCATCCCTTGTTATGAGAGCCAAACATACAGAGTACTGAAACTGTATGCATGTAATGAATGTCTTATTAATATGTTAAGCCAGGAAGGTGATGTCAGGACACTAGTACAATAGGTGTGTATTCATTGGCATGAATGTTGATGTGACCATTAAACTTGTGAGAAGAATATCAAATAATTAACCAAAGTTTTCCATGTGCCCAAGAAATTCGATAATGAACCATCAAACCATTGAAACAATAATAATCGTATTAACCCAAAGAAAATGGATCCAACAACCATTTAAAAGGATTTACATTTTTATTACATAAGAATGGTTTGCAGAAAGATATTTCTAAGGCACAAAATTATCAAGCAAAACCAAGTTTATGTTTAATTCATTCTTTCAGTCATGAATTAAAAATAAAACAATTGAAAATGCAAACAATAAAAATTAATAAGGTAGGCTTCAATCCAACAATCATTTCCAAACTCAGAAGGATGCCTACAGATTCGAGGTGATGGAAACTAAATAAAAATGTAATCTCTTTCGATTGTACCAAATATCAAGAAATCATATTTGGCTGCCAACAATGGCTATGTATTGGGTGAAGCAGTTATCTCTGCATCACCATAAAATTCATGTTAGGATGAATCATAAATAATGAAAATTTAAGAAACAACTGACAGCAAGTCAAACATTCTAATCAAAACTCACAAAATAACATAGTCTAGCATCATATGTGTTTCTATCAAAAAATTCAATCTAGTATCAGGTTTTGATTATGAGAGAAACAATATTTAGGAAACTAACTCTGATACCGTTGACAGGGCCACTGCTGCCAATAGCTATCCATAGCCTCACCAGGGATGTCATTTAACCCACTTTTACACCTCTCTCCCGTCCAAGAGTCATCCATCCATGATAAAGAACATATTTACTTTTGATCAATTCCAAAAGACATACCTGGTTTTTTTTTTAAACCCGACATTGCTTCACTACCAGCAGGCCTATTCAGTACCTTGACAAAGTTTCCTTTTCATCATGCATGCATTTACCCGCTGCCAGCAGACCTGTTCAGTGTCTTGACAGGTTTACAGACACTTCCCACACCTTGCAGTGCTTTCAACTCTCTAGGATTTGTTTACAAGTTTGCAAAAACTTTATGATATTCAAGAGAAGGGGGTGATGTTGAAAATCTCAGATTTGAAAACAATTTTTTTTCTTTTACAACTTATTTTCTCATTTGACGACCTTCATCATGGTCTGAACACTTATTATTCTGTTAAGAAACCATCTCGAGGACATGAAGGTATACCTGAGTTGTTTTCCTTAAAACATGGAAGACGTTAAGGGTTTTCTTAATGATAATCGTGTCTTCTCATAATTTTAAAGAGAAACTAGAAACATTGTTTTGAACATAAATTTTCTTCTGTTGATAGGATTTTTAGCATTTAAAACACTGGTGCTTTGAGGAGTTGTCAGCTGTTGCTAGTGAATGGAAATTTTGGTTTCCCTTTCACAAATGAAATGGTGACTTAGACATAATTATTCAAAAATAAATCAAAATCAAGCAAAATGAAGAGAACCAAAAATAAGAAACAGAAAAGAAAAAATCATAAATATTTACAAAAGGATAGAATAGAAATCACCAGGTGAAATCCTTCTTTAGAGCCTAAAAGAAAAAAAATAAATCCTCATTAATATGATTGCAATCCTACTCATGGCACCTTGGGTCAGGGTTGAATTGATAGTTTAAATTTACTAACTCCTTACTTTCCATTTAAAATTTTCCTGTGTTTTTGAAAATAAATAGTCATCGAAAAATAGAGAGAAAAATATATGAAGTGGACTTCCCTAATAATAGTTGGATTATGGTTCTCTTGGTGTGCCCATTGTGTCCTTTCACTACATTATTACAAAGAGAAACAATGAGAAATAAAACTAATGGAAACTTATTCCTAAACCTACTTTAACTACTAAACAAATCAAAATACTAAGTGAAGTCATGCTTCCAATGTATCCATTAGAGTAAATATTATCCTGCAATGGAAACAAAATCAAATGTTACTAACAAGAATGGTAGTATATCGAAAAATGACAAAAATATATCATACTTACCTTTATCATCATCAAAAAACAAAACAATCATGACCTTACCATTCCCTTGAAACTTCTTGATGTATGAATCCTCCAACCATTCTGCAATCTTGTCGTGATATGGGTCATAATGGTATGGACAAGTGTAAGTAAGTTTGCAAAACTTGTCAAGATTATGGGGACCTGACATAAGCATCAACCAAAGCCGAAGTACCCCATCCTCCTAACAATTCTCCAATTGTTCATTAATTTCTTCACATGGAGGATCTAAAAAAATCATGTCATGCTTACGTCCTAGATATTTAGGTATAAAAAAGGCAAGCACACCTTTATCTTTATTATGAAGATTTTTATGTACGAATCTTCGAGCCATTATAAGATCCTGTCAAAAAAATTGGATGCAAACTATGACTTTGATGAAATGGGTATATCAATGGGGAACACATCATAAGAATATTCATGACATCAATTAGATCATTGGTTTGAAATCTTCCTTTGATAAGATTGAGCGTTTCAAAATGTGAAGCATAAACATTAAAATGAAAACTAATCAAACAACGAATATGCAATGTAGAATATTTGATCTCCATAGGAATGAGTGCATGGTCTTTTTCAAAAATAAACCTTGTAAAATCATCTTGCAACATGTCCTTTTTCCATGCGAGTGATGAAAGTGAAAGAGCATCAAATCTAACTTCATAAATGTTATGTTTGGAATTAGTTTCACCAAATTTTGGCATAACGAAAATATTTGATTATGGTGGAAAAGAGTAAGATATTGTGGGTAAAGTATCAATTCCACCAGAATCTAAGAAGAGATAGGGATATAAAGAGTAAAAGGAATCATAAATAAGAACAAGAAAATAATCTCTTGAGTTGTGATATTTAACAATTGTATTCTCAAGAGATTTCTCTTCACTTTCCTTAAAACTTTCACTATGTTTTGGTGATAAATTATCCAACATAATATGATCATCTAGATTTTCCTCCTGTATGATAGATATCTCAAAACTTTCATGAAAAACATCTAATCTTTTATGTCGATAAGGTACGATTTGAGGATGACGGTTTAAGGTTTCTTCTTCCAATTTCATATCTACATCTCTAATCAATTTCATAGGAGTGTTAGAATGCTTAAGATGATTTTCATCACCTAAGTGTTCTTCAAAAACTGAATTTAAATATTGATTAGAGCATGAGTTACAAGAATGAGGACCTTCTTCTTGACCCAACATCGAATATTCTTCCACGATGGTCAAGGAATGAAAATACAATGATTCAGATGAAAAACCAATTTGACTATCAGTAATAACTTTTTCAGTAGATAGAATCTCCCTTGCTTGTTAAAATTTTTTGGATGGATTCCTCTCATCCCGTGAACAAAATTCTTCTCACAATTGAGTCATAGGATTTGTAACTGCTTCATCATTCATGATTGAATATGACTGGATGAAAGGAACACAAGTATCATAGAGGAGATTTAATACAAATTACATGTCATCAAGATTAAATTTACAAAGAACATGATGGATTCTTGTCGAAAAGCCTTCTGAAGATGAATTTTCATTGATTAGAAAAGTGTGAAATTCTTCACATAATTGATTGTAATCATATATTTCAAAGGCATCTAAAAATTCCTCTACCAATTGAAACCAATAAAATATGTGATATGCTGGAAAATACTCAAACCAATGTTTAATTTGACCCCTAAATGTAAAAGAAAACAATCTGCATAAAACCTTCAAATATGAAATATCATGCTTGATGCGTTTACACCAAAAATTATTAATATGGTATTTAGTAGATACATCCGCCCCACCATCAAAGGTTATTTTGCACAAGTGAGAGGCTGTCTCGTTGGAAATATCAGGTAATGAGAAGTGGAAAGCATGTTCCAACACAATGATTTGGGGAGCCATGGGGAATTAAATACATTCAAAACAAAGACTCTTGCAAGGCCAGCTTGTCAGTCTGGCCCTCCTTCTAGCACCATTTGTTGATGGGCGTAAGTGACACATTGTCAACTTGAAGAATAGATCTGGACCGGGGTTGTCTAATTAACCCAAGCCATTTGGTGTGATCTATTCTAACAGATTTAATGGCTCTGTTATCCAACTAGGGTCCTAAAACAAAGAAATAAACTACTCTAAAGACAAAAGTATAATACTATATACATGGATCTAATTATTTACAAGTGTTTCAAAAACATAAATATGCCATTATGAACATAATATTTACAAATTGCAAGTTTTTGATGAATGCCTCGTGAAATCAATGTTTGGTAATTTTTTTCGAAAGTAGAGAAAGAAAGAACATATTTTTATATTTTCTATTTTATAATCTAATATCTAAGAACTTAACAAAAAAAATACTAATAAAACATGATTTAAAACAAGGATAAAGTAATGGTCACAACCAATTTAAATTGTCTTGTCTCACTAATAAAATAGACTAATAACATAAATTAAATGTGAATAAAACTAACCTTAAATTAATCTCATACAGTGTCTATATCCTTGTGCAAACCAAACTTCCATCTATCTTTCCTGTGGGAGAAATCTGCACCAGGCTTGTAATAACATCTCTAGAATACACGCAAGGTGTTTATTGACAGCTAGGATATAATAACATAGTAACAAAAATGTAGATCCAGTGATCTTATGATTATGAATGATTATAGTAAAAAAAACTTTAATATGAAACATTCATTGGATACATCAACTAAACATTAAGGATAAATCATGATATTAAAGTTGAAATAATGATCACATACATAACATATGAAACAACAAATTATAGACAAAATTTAAAGCACTGAATAAAATGAAACATCACATGCTAATGAGACTAAATTTGCATAACATATCAATCTTCCATAATAAAAAGTAAAACACACGTGGAACAGTGTCACCCAAGTCTAAATCACAATGTGAATCACTTGTCCATTCAATTCTGAGAATTAGATGTCCATAATTTGTTCCAAGAAAAGATGCCCTTCACTTACAAAATGAACAATAGTAAAGTAACCTCAGATCACATACTCATATCTCACAAAATAGAGTTGGATCTCACAAAATCAAGTAACCTCACAAAAATAGTGGGCTGGGAACCACTTATAACAGAGTTGGATTTATTCAAAGATAAATCAATTTTTATTTTTTTTACAAAACAAAAAGAAGGATAAACTACTAATCATTTAGATGCATAATTGAAAATATTAACTCCCAATAATCAGTAGCAAGATCTCCCAATTCTTGAGAAAAGAAACAACAATTCGATAATTTTATAACAAACAATTACTAATAACTATTTTTTATTTAAAGGGACTTGATTTTAGATAATAATTCAAATTTATTTTTAGAAAAAGATAAGCTACAGGATTATGTAGCCAACTACAAGTTTCTGTAGCCAGTCTAAAATAGTAAAAATCAAAAATAAAAATATGTCTGTTTCATTTTTTTCAAACATAATCAAATCCAAAAATAAACAATTATTAACTATTTCAGCAATTTGACAAATTTGAATTTATTAGGTGGAATTTGTTTAGTTTTCTAATGATCATATTATTAGGTTGTTTAGTTCTATTGTTAATAAAGCTTGAATCTGAGTTACCTTGTTTCTCATTGTTTTTGAAATTTCTTGACAGTAGGTTTGTTACTATGACCCTGATTGTGCTCAGAAAAAAGACTAGGAGAGAACCTTCCTTTCCTCACATCTATTACCTGTTCCAACGTTATTACGGGTAAAAAAAATGCATTGTGGTTCCTTAACCATGGGGGTTTGCAAAGGAACAAGGTTTAGTTAAGTGAATAGATAGTAATCATGTGGATCAACAAACATGTCTTTGATAGAAGGGTTTAGATTTTGTCTATGATAGAATTCAGTCATTTTCTACATATATTCAAACCCATAGAGAGGAAAGGGGAAAAAAGAAAAACTCTGATGAAACTAATTTTCTGAGAAAATGCTATCCAGAAAACAAAACATACCTCTGAAATGGATTCGTTTATGAAGAATCGGCCCAATGGAAGGTAAATGACCCCATTTCTGAAATGGGTTTTAAGCTGGTTGGCATAATTCGTAACCGTTTGCTCAGAAATTCTCCCGCAAAAATGTGTCTTTGGCATGCAATTACGGGTTTTCTTAAAAAGGAAAATCATAGTCATTTGGTTCAATCTGAACCAAAGGGGCCATGGTCACTGTGAGAAGGATGAAATATAGATTGCTCGGAATAGTTTCAGGTTCAAATCGTGGGAGCAATAGGAACATGTCCGAGTGGAGAGTGAAGACACAAAAAATAGCATAGCCTGTGTGTTATTATCAGTCAGATAGTTTGAGTGAAAACTAGGGGTTTGATTGTAATCCTTACCATCCCTTGTGATGAGAGACAAACATACAGAGAACTGAAACACTATGCATGTAATGAATGTCTCATTAATATGTTAATCCAACAAGGTGAGGTGAGGACGTGAGTACAAAAGGTGTGTATTCATTGGCATGAATGTTGATGCAACCATTAAAATCATGAGAAGAATATCAAATAATTAACCAAAGTTTTCCATGTGCCCAAGCAATTCGATAATGAACCATCAAACCATTGAAACAATAATAATCGTATTAGCACAAAAAAAAGGATCCATCAACCATTTAAAAGGATTTAAATTTTAATTACATAAGAATGGTTTGTAGAAAGATATTTCTAAGGCACAAAATTATTAAGTGAAACCAATTTTATCTTTAATTCATGCTTTCAGTCATGAATTAAAAATAAAACAATCGAAAATGTGAAGATTAAAAATTAATAAGGTAGGCTTCAATCCAACAATCATTTCCAAACTCAGAAGGATGCCTACAGATTCAAGGTGATGGTAGCTAAAGAAAAGTTTATTCTCTTTCGATTGTATCAAATATCAAGAAATCATATTTAGATGCCAACAATGGTGACGTATTGGGTGAAGCAGTTATCTCTGCATCACTAGAAAATTCATGTTAGGATGAATCAGAAAGAATCAAAATTTAAGAAACAGTTGACAGCAAGTCAAGCATTCTGATCAAAACTCAGAAAATAACATAGTCTAGCGTCAAATTTGTCTCTGTCAAAAAATGCAATCTAGTATCAGGTTTTGATTATGAGCGAAACAATGTTTAGGCAACCGAATCCGATACTATTGACAGGGCCACTGCTACTAGCAAGCATCCATAGCCTCGACAGGGATGTCATTTAACCCACTCTAACACCTCTCTCATGTCCAAGAGTTGTCCATCCATGATAAAGAAAATCTTTACATTTGATCCATTCAAAAAAACATACATCAAAATTTTCTTAAACCTGACATTGCTTTGCTGCCAACAGGCCTGTTCAGTACCCCATAAAAGTTGCCTTGGCATCATGCATGCATTTACCCACTTCCAGTAGACCTGTTCAGTGTCTCGACGGGTTTACAGACACTTCCCACACCTTGCAGTTCTTTCAACTCTCTAGGATTTGTTTACAAATTTACAAAAACTTTATGATATCCAAGAGAATGGGGTGATGTTGAAAATCTTAGATTTGAAAACAAAACTTGATCTTTTACAACTTATTTTCTCATTTGACAACCTTCATCATGATCTGAACACTTAGATTTCTGTTAAGAAACCATCTC
>ML801767.1:229986-244772 GCA_009831015.1 Picea engelmannii
AAAGCCGCAATGTGAATCACTTGTCCATTCAGTTATGAGAATTACATGTGCATAATTTGTTCCAAGAAAAGATGCCCTTCACTTACAAAATGAACAATATTTAAAGTAACCTGATATCACATACTCATATCTCACAAAATAGAGTTGGATCTCACAAAATCAAGTAACCTCACAAAAATAGTGGTTTGGGAAACACTTATAACAGAGTTGGATTTATTCAAAGATAAATGAAAGTTTTTTTTTTTAACAAAACAAAAAGAAGGAGAAACTACTAATCATTTAGATGCATAATTGAAAATATTTACTCCCAATAATCAACAGCAAGATCTCCCAATTCTTGAGAAAAACAACAACAATTCGATAATTTTAGAACAAACAATTACTAATAACTAGTTTTTTATTTAAAGAGACCTGATTTTAGATAGTAATTCAAACTGATTTTTAGAAAAAGATAAGCTACAGGTTTCTGTCACTAGTCTAAAATAGTAAAAATCAAAAATCAAAATCTGTTTATTTTATTTTTTTCAAATAGAATCAAATCCAAAAATAAACAATTATTAACTATTTCAGCAATTTGACAAATCCAAATTTATGAAGGTGGAATTTGTTTAGTTTTCTAATGATCGTATTATTAGGTTGCTTAGTTCTATCGTTTATAAAGCTCAAATCGGAGTTACCATGTTTCTCTTTTTTTTTGAAATTTCTTGATAGTAGTTTTGTTACTATGACTGTTATTATGTTCCACACATCCATTACCTGTTCCAACGTTATTCTGGGTGAAAAAAATGCATTGTGGTTCCTTAACCATGGGGTTTTGCAAAGGAACAAAGTTTGGTTTAGTGAATAGATAGTAATCATGTGGATGAACACACAGGTCTTTGATAGCAGGGTTTAGCTTCTATCTATGATAGAATTCAACCATTTTCTTCATATCTTCAAACCCATAGAGATGAAAGAGGAAAAAAGAAAAAACTCAGACGAAACAAATTTTATGAGAAAATGCTATCCAGAAAATGAAACATACCTCTGAAATGGATTCGTTGCTGAAGAATCTTCCCTCATTGAAGGAAAATGACCCCATTTCTGAAATGGGTTTTAAACGGTTTGGCCTAATTCGTAACCGTTTGCTCATAAATGATCCCGCAAAAAGTGTCTCTGGCATGCAATTATAGGTTTTCTTAAAAAAGAAACTCATAGTCATTTGGTTCAATCCAAACCAAAGGAGCCATGGTCACTATGAAAAGGATGCAACAAAGATTACTCAGAATAGTTTTCAAGTTCCAATAATGGGAGCAATAGGAACAAGTCCGAGTGTAGAGTGAAGACACAAAAAATAACATAGCCTATGTGTTATCATCACTCAGATAGTGGGAGTGAAAACCATAGGTTGGATTGTAATCCTTACCATCCCTTGTTATGAGAGCCAAACATACAGAGTACTGAAACTGTATGCATGTAATGAATGTCTTATTAATATGTTAAGCCAGGAAGGTGATGTCAGGACACTAGTACAATAGGTGTGTATTCATTGGCATGAATGTTGATGTGACCATTAAACTTGTGAGAAGAATATCAAATAATTAACCAAAGTTTTCCATGTGCCCAAGAAATTCGATAATGAACCATCAAACCATTGAAACAATAATAATCGTATTAACCCAAAGAAAATGGATCCAACAACCATTTAAAAGGATTTACATTTTTATTACATAAGAATGGTTTGCAGAAAGATATTTCTAAGGCACAAAATTATCAAGCAAAACCAAGTTTATGTTTAATTCATTCTTTCAGTCATGAATTAAAAATAAAACAATTGAAAATGCAAACAATAAAAATTAATAAGGTAGGCTTCAATCCAACAATCATTTCCAAACTCAGAAGGATGCCTACAGATTCGAGGTGATGGAAACTAAATAAAAATGTAATCTCTTTCGATTGTACCAAATATCAAGAAATCATATTTGGCTGCCAACAATGGCTATGTATTGGGTGAAGCAGTTATCTCTGCATCACCATAAAATTCATGTTAGGATGAATCATAAATAATGAAAATTTAAGAAACAACTGACAGCAAGTCAAACATTCTAATCAAAACTCACAAAATAACATAGTCTAGCATCATATGTGTTTCTATCAAAAAATTCAATCTAGTATCAGGTTTTGATTATGAGAGAAACAATATTTAGGAAACTAACTCTGATACCGTTGACAGGGCCACTGCTGCCAATAGCTATCCATAGCCTCACCAGGGATGTCATTTAACCCACTTTTACACCTCTCTCCCGTCCAAGAGTCATCCATCCATGATAAAGAACATATTTACTTTTGATCAATTCCAAAAGACATACCTGGTTTTTTTTTTAAACCCGACATTGCTTCACTACCAGCAGGCCTATTCAGTACCTTGACAAAGTTTCCTTTTCATCATGCATGCATTTACCCGCTGCCAGCAGACCTGTTCAGTGTCTTGACAGGTTTACAGACACTTCCCACACCTTGCAGTGCTTTCAACTCTCTAGGATTTGTTTACAAGTTTGCAAAAACTTTATGATATTCAAGAGAAGGGGGTGATGTTGAAAATCTCAGATTTGAAAACAATTTTTTTTCTTTTACAACTTATTTTCTCATTTGACGACCTTCATCATGGTCTGAACACTTATTATTCTGTTAAGAAACCATCTCGAGGACATGAAGGTATACCTGAGTTGTTTTCCTTAAAACATGGAAGACGTTAAGGGTTTTCTTAATGATAATCGTGTCTTCTCATAATTTTAAAGAGAAACTAGAAACATTGTTTTGAACATAAATTTTCTTCTGTTGATAGGATTTTTAGCATTTAAAACACTGGTGCTTTGAGGAGTTGTCAGCTGTTGCTAGTGAATGGAAATTTTGGTTTCCCTTTCACAAATGAAATGGTGACTTAGACATAATTATTCAAAAATAAATCAAAATCAAGCAAAATGAAGAGAACCAAAAATAAGAAACAGAAAAGAAAAAATCATAAATATTTACAAAAGGATAGAATAGAAATCACCAGGTGAAATCCTTCTTTAGAGCCTAAAAGAAAAAAAATAAATCCTCATTAATATGATTGCAATCCTACTCATGGCACCTTGGGTCAGGGTTGAATTGATAGTTTAAATTTACTAACTCCTTACTTTCCATTTAAAATTTTCCTGTGTTTTTGAAAATAAATAGTCATCGAAAAATAGAGAGAAAAATATATGAAGTGGACTTCCCTAATAATAGTTGGATTATGGTTCTCTTGGTGTGCCCATTGTGTCCTTTCACTACATTATTACAAAGAGAAACAATGAGAAATAAAACTAATGGAAACTTATTCCTAAACCTACTTTAACTACTAAACAAATCAAAATACTAAGTGAAGTCATGCTTCCAATGTATCCATTAGAGTAAATATTATCCTGCAATGGAAACAAAATCAAATGTTACTAACAAGAATGGTAGTATATCGAAAAATGACAAAAATATATCATACTTACCTTTATCATCATCAAAAAACAAAACAATCATGACCTTACCATTCCCTTGAAACTTCTTGATGTATGAATCCTCCAACCATTCTGCAATCTTGTCGTGATATGGGTCATAATGGTATGGACAAGTGTAAGTAAGTTTGCAAAACTTGTCAAGATTATGGGGACCTGACATAAGCATCAACCAAAGCCGAAGTACCCCATCCTCCTAACAATTCTCCAATTGTTCATTAATTTCTTCACATGGAGGATCTAAAAAAATCATGTCATGCTTACGTCCTAGATATTTAGGTATAAAAAAGGCAAGCACACCTTTATCTTTATTATGAAGATTTTTATGTACGAATCTTCGAGCCATTATAAGATCCTGTCAAAAAAATTGGATGCAAACTATGACTTTGATGAAATGGGTATATCAATGGGGAACACATCATAAGAATATTCATGACATCAATTAGATCATTGGTTTGAAATCTTCCTTTGATAAGATTGAGCGTTTCAAAATGTGAAGCATAAACATTAAAATGAAAACTAATCAAACAACGAATATGCAATGTAGAATATTTGATCTCCATAGGAATGAGTGCATGGTCTTTTTCAAAAATAAACCTTGTAAAATCATCTTGCAACATGTCCTTTTTCCATGCGAGTGATGAAAGTGAAAGAGCATCAAATCTAACTTCATAAATGTTATGTTTGGAATTAGTTTCACCAAATTTTGGCATAACGAAAATATTTGATTATGGTGGAAAAGAGTAAGATATTGTGGGTAAAGTATCAATTCCACCAGAATCTAAGAAGAGATAGGGATATAAAGAGTAAAAGGAATCATAAATAAGAACAAGAAAATAATCTCTTGAGTTGTGATATTTAACAATTGTATTCTCAAGAGATTTCTCTTCACTTTCCTTAAAACTTTCACTATGTTTTGGTGATAAATTATCCAACATAATATGATCATCTAGATTTTCCTCCTGTATGATAGATATCTCAAAACTTTCATGAAAAACATCTAATCTTTTATGTCGATAAGGTACGATTTGAGGATGACGGTTTAAGGTTTCTTCTTCCAATTTCATATCTACATCTCTAATCAATTTCATAGGAGTGTTAGAATGCTTAAGATGATTTTCATCACCTAAGTGTTCTTCAAAAACTGAATTTAAATATTGATTAGAGCATGAGTTACAAGAATGAGGACCTTCTTCTTGACCCAACATCGAATATTCTTCCACGATGGTCAAGGAATGAAAATACAATGATTCAGATGAAAAACCAATTTGACTATCAGTAATAACTTTTTCAGTAGATAGAATCTCCCTTGCTTGTTAAAATTTTTTGGATGGATTCCTCTCATCCCGTGAACAAAATTCTTCTCACAATTGAGTCATAGGATTTGTAACTGCTTCATCATTCATGATTGAATATGACTGGATGAAAGGAACACAAGTATCATAGAGGAGATTTAATACAAATTACATGTCATCAAGATTAAATTTACAAAGAACATGATGGATTCTTGTCGAAAAGCCTTCTGAAGATGAATTTTCATTGATTAGAAAAGTGTGAAATTCTTCACATAATTGATTGTAATCATATATTTCAAAGGCATCTAAAAATTCCTCTACCAATTGAAACCAATAAAATATGTGATATGCTGGAAAATACTCAAACCAATGTTTAATTTGACCCCTAAATGTAAAAGAAAACAATCTGCATAAAACCTTCAAATATGAAATATCATGCTTGATGCGTTTACACCAAAAATTATTAATATGGTATTTAGTAGATACATCCGCCCCACCATCAAAGGTTATTTTGCACAAGTGAGAGGCTGTCTCGTTGGAAATATCAGGTAATGAGAAGTGGAAAGCATGTTCCAACACAATGATTTGGGGAGCCATGGGGAATTAAATACATTCAAAACAAAGACTCTTGCAAGGCCAGCTTGTCAGTCTGGCCCTCCTTCTAGCACCATTTGTTGATGGGCGTAAGTGACACATTGTCAACTTGAAGAATAGATCTGGACCGGGGTTGTCTAATTAACCCAAGCCATTTGGTGTGATCTATTCTAACAGATTTAATGGCTCTGTTATCCAACTAGGGTCCTAAAACAAAGAAATAAACTACTCTAAAGACAAAAGTATAATACTATATACATGGATCTAATTATTTACAAGTGTTTCAAAAACATAAATATGCCATTATGAACATAATATTTACAAATTGCAAGTTTTTGATGAATGCCTCGTGAAATCAATGTTTGGTAATTTTTTTCGAAAGTAGAGAAAGAAAGAACATATTTTTATATTTTCTATTTTATAATCTAATATCTAAGAACTTAACAAAAAAAATACTAATAAAACATGATTTAAAACAAGGATAAAGTAATGGTCACAACCAATTTAAATTGTCTTGTCTCACTAATAAAATAGACTAATAACATAAATTAAATGTGAATAAAACTAACCTTAAATTAATCTCATACAGTGTCTATATCCTTGTGCAAACCAAACTTCCATCTATCTTTCCTGTGGGAGAAATCTGCACCAGGCTTGTAATAACATCTCTAGAATACACGCAAGGTGTTTATTGACAGCTAGGATATAATAACATAGTAACAAAAATGTAGATCCAGTGATCTTATGATTATGAATGATTATAGTAAAAAAAACTTTAATATGAAACATTCATTGGATACATCAACTAAACATTAAGGATAAATCATGATATTAAAGTTGAAATAATGATCACATACATAACATATGAAACAACAAATTATAGACAAAATTTAAAGCACTGAATAAAATGAAACATCACATGCTAATGAGACTAAATTTGCATAACATATCAATCTTCCATAATAAAAAGTAAAACACACGTGGAACAGTGTCACCCAAGTCTAAATCACAATGTGAATCACTTGTCCATTCAATTCTGAGAATTAGATGTCCATAATTTGTTCCAAGAAAAGATGCCCTTCACTTACAAAATGAACAATAGTAAAGTAACCTCAGATCACATACTCATATCTCACAAAATAGAGTTGGATCTCACAAAATCAAGTAACCTCACAAAAATAGTGGGCTGGGAACCACTTATAACAGAGTTGGATTTATTCAAAGATAAATCAATTTTTATTTTTTTTACAAAACAAAAAGAAGGATAAACTACTAATCATTTAGATGCATAATTGAAAATATTAACTCCCAATAATCAGTAGCAAGATCTCCCAATTCTTGAGAAAAGAAACAACAATTCGATAATTTTATAACAAACAATTACTAATAACTATTTTTTATTTAAAGGGACTTGATTTTAGATAATAATTCAAATTTATTTTTAGAAAAAGATAAGCTACAGGATTATGTAGCCAACTACAAGTTTCTGTAGCCAGTCTAAAATAGTAAAAATCAAAAATAAAAATATGTCTGTTTCATTTTTTTCAAACATAATCAAATCCAAAAATAAACAATTATTAACTATTTCAGCAATTTGACAAATTTGAATTTATTAGGTGGAATTTGTTTAGTTTTCTAATGATCATATTATTAGGTTGTTTAGTTCTATTGTTAATAAAGCTTGAATCTGAGTTACCTTGTTTCTCATTGTTTTTGAAATTTCTTGACAGTAGGTTTGTTACTATGACCCTGATTGTGCTCAGAAAAAAGACTAGGAGAGAACCTTCCTTTCCTCACATCTATTACCTGTTCCAACGTTATTACGGGTAAAAAAAATGCATTGTGGTTCCTTAACCATGGGGGTTTGCAAAGGAACAAGGTTTAGTTAAGTGAATAGATAGTAATCATGTGGATCAACAAACATGTCTTTGATAGAAGGGTTTAGATTTTGTCTATGATAGAATTCAGTCATTTTCTACATATATTCAAACCCATAGAGAGGAAAGGGGAAAAAAGAAAAACTCTGATGAAACTAATTTTCTGAGAAAATGCTATCCAGAAAACAAAACATACCTCTGAAATGGATTCGTTTATGAAGAATCGGCCCAATGGAAGGTAAATGACCCCATTTCTGAAATGGGTTTTAAGCTGGTTGGCATAATTCGTAACCGTTTGCTCAGAAATTCTCCCGCAAAAATGTGTCTTTGGCATGCAATTACGGGTTTTCTTAAAAAGGAAAATCATAGTCATTTGGTTCAATCTGAACCAAAGGGGCCATGGTCACTGTGAGAAGGATGAAATATAGATTGCTCGGAATAGTTTCAGGTTCAAATCGTGGGAGCAATAGGAACATGTCCGAGTGGAGAGTGAAGACACAAAAAATAGCATAGCCTGTGTGTTATTATCAGTCAGATAGTTTGAGTGAAAACTAGGGGTTTGATTGTAATCCTTACCATCCCTTGTGATGAGAGACAAACATACAGAGAACTGAAACACTATGCATGTAATGAATGTCTCATTAATATGTTAATCCAACAAGGTGAGGTGAGGACGTGAGTACAAAAGGTGTGTATTCATTGGCATGAATGTTGATGCAACCATTAAAATCATGAGAAGAATATCAAATAATTAACCAAAGTTTTCCATGTGCCCAAGCAATTCGATAATGAACCATCAAACCATTGAAACAATAATAATCGTATTAGCACAAAAAAAAGGATCCATCAACCATTTAAAAGGATTTAAATTTTAATTACATAAGAATGGTTTGTAGAAAGATATTTCTAAGGCACAAAATTATTAAGTGAAACCAATTTTATCTTTAATTCATGCTTTCAGTCATGAATTAAAAATAAAACAATCGAAAATGTGAAGATTAAAAATTAATAAGGTAGGCTTCAATCCAACAATCATTTCCAAACTCAGAAGGATGCCTACAGATTCAAGGTGATGGTAGCTAAAGAAAAGTTTATTCTCTTTCGATTGTATCAAATATCAAGAAATCATATTTAGATGCCAACAATGGTGACGTATTGGGTGAAGCAGTTATCTCTGCATCACTAGAAAATTCATGTTAGGATGAATCAGAAAGAATCAAAATTTAAGAAACAGTTGACAGCAAGTCAAGCATTCTGATCAAAACTCAGAAAATAACATAGTCTAGCGTCAAATTTGTCTCTGTCAAAAAATGCAATCTAGTATCAGGTTTTGATTATGAGCGAAACAATGTTTAGGCAACCGAATCCGATACTATTGACAGGGCCACTGCTACTAGCAAGCATCCATAGCCTCGACAGGGATGTCATTTAACCCACTCTAACACCTCTCTCATGTCCAAGAGTTGTCCATCCATGATAAAGAAAATCTTTACATTTGATCCATTCAAAAAAACATACATCAAAATTTTCTTAAACCTGACATTGCTTTGCTGCCAACAGGCCTGTTCAGTACCCCATAAAAGTTGCCTTGGCATCATGCATGCATTTACCCACTTCCAGTAGACCTGTTCAGTGTCTCGACGGGTTTACAGACACTTCCCACACCTTGCAGTTCTTTCAACTCTCTAGGATTTGTTTACAAATTTACAAAAACTTTATGATATCCAAGAGAATGGGGTGATGTTGAAAATCTTAGATTTGAAAACAAAACTTGATCTTTTACAACTTATTTTCTCATTTGACAACCTTCATCATGATCTGAACACTTAGATTTCTGTTAAGAAACCATCTCGAGGACACGAAGGTATACCTAAGTTGTTTTCCCTAAAACAGAGACAACGTTAAGGGTTTTATTAATAATATTCGTGTCTTCTCGTAATTTTAAAGAAAAACAAGAAACACTTTTTTGAAAATAATTTTTCTTTTGTTGATATGAGATTTAGCATTTAAAACACTGGTGCTTTGAGGAGTTGCTAGTTGTTTCTAGTGAATGAAAATTATGATTTCCCTTTCACAAATGAAATGGTGACTCAGACATAATTATTCGAAAATAAATCAAAATCAAGCAAAATGAAAAGAACCAAAAATCAGAAACAGAAAAGAAAAAATCATAAATATTTACAAAAGGATAGAGCAGAAATCATCAGGTGAAATCCTTCTTGAGATCCTAAAAGAAAATAGAAAAATCCTAGTTAATATGATTGCAGTCTGACTCGTGGCACCTTGGGTCAGGGTTGAATTGTTAGTTTAAATTTACTTATCTCCTTACTTTCCATTTAAAAATTTCCTGTGTTTTTGAAAGGAAATACTCATCGAAAAGAAGAGAGAAAGAGATATAAAGTGGACTTCCCTGATAATAGTTAGATTATGGTTCTCTTGGTGTGCCCGGTTGTTTCCTTTAACTGCATTATTACAAAGAGAAACAATGAGAAATAAAACTAAAGGAAACATATTCCTAAACCTACTTTAACTACTAAAAAAGTCAAAATACTAAGTGAATTCATGCTTATAATGTATCCATTGGAGTAACTCCAATCCTACAATGGAAACAAAATCAAATTTTACTAACAAGAATGGTAGTATAACGAAAAATTACAAAAATATATCATACTTACCTTTATCATGATCAAAAAACAAAGCAAGCGTGACCTTACTATTCCCTTGAAACTTCTTGATGTATGAATCCTCCAACCATTCTGCAATATTGTTGTGATATGGGTCATAATGGCATGGATGAGTGTATGTAAGTTTGGAAAACTTGTCAAGATTTTGGGGACCTGACATAAGCATTAGCCAAAGCCGAAGTGGCCCATCCTCCTGACAATTCTCCAAGTGTTCACTAATTTCTTCACATGGAGGATCTAAGAAAAACATGTCATGCTTACTTCCTATATATTTAGGTAGAAATAAGGAAAGCACAACTTTATCTTTATTATGAAGATTTTTATGTACGGATATTCAAGCCATTCTAAGATCCTGTCATAAAAATTAGGATGCAAACTATGAATTTGATGAAATGAATATATCAATAAGGAATGCATCATAAGAGGATCCATGACTATTTGATCTCCATAGGAATGAGTGCATGATCTTTTTTAAAAATAAACCGTGTAAAATCATCTTACAACATGTCATTTTTCCATGCGAGTGATGAAAGTGAAAGAGCATCAAATCCGACTTCATAAATGCTATGCTTGGAATTAGTTTCACCAAATTTTGGCATAACAAAAAGATTTGCTTGTGGTGGAAAAGAGTAAGATAATGTGGGAAAAGTATCAAGTCCACCAAAATCTAAGAAGAGATTTGAATATAAAGAGTAAAAGAAATCAGAAGTAAGCACATGAAAAGAATCTCTTGAGCTGTGATATTTATCAATGGTATTCTCAAGAGATTTCTCTTCACTTTCCCTAAAAATTTCACTCTGTTTTGGTGATAAATTCTCCAACATAATATGATCATCTACATTTTCCTCCTGTATGATAGATAATTTAGCACTTTCGTAGCAAACATCTAATCTTTCATGTCGATAAGGTATGATTTGAGGATCAAGGTTTAAGGTTTCTTCTTCCAATTGCATATATACATCTCTAATCAATTTCATAGGAGTGTTAGAATGATTGATATGATTTTTTTCACTTAAGTGTTCCTCAATAACCGAATTTAAATATTGATTAGAGAATGAGTTACAAGAATGAGGACCTTCTTCTTCACCCAACATCAAATATTCTTCCACGATGGTCGAGGAATGAAAATACAATGATTTAGATAAAAAACCAATTTGACTATCACTAAGAACTTTCTCAATAGATAGAATCTCCCTTGCTTGTTCAAATTTTTGGATGGATTCCTCTCATCCTGCGAAAAAAATTCTTCTCGCAATTGAGTGATAGGATTTGTAACTACTTCATCATTCGTGATTGAATATGACTGGATGAAAGGGATGAAAAAATCATAGAGGAGATTTAATACAAATGACATGTCATCAAGATTAATTTTACAAAGAACATGATGCATTCTTGTCGAAAAGCCTTCTGAAGATGAATTGTCATTGATTAGCAATGTTTGAAATTATTCACATAATTTATTGTAATCATAGATTTCAAAGGCACCTAAAAATTTCTCTACCAGTTGAAACCAATCAAAAATGTGATATTCTGGAAAAGACTCAACCCAATCTTTAATCCGACCCCTAAAAGTAAAAGAAAACAGTTCACATAAACCCTTCAAATCTGAAATATCATGCTTGGTGCATTTACACCAAAACGTATTATTATGGTCTTTAGCATATACATCCCCCTATAACACCCATGCAGGGTGTTAAAAAATTAACCTTTCATTAAATACATACACAATAACAACTTTGTTTTAACATAATTTCATTGATTTTCATTTACACAATTCTTCTACATTTGCTCAATGATAAATCTAGATAACATGATGAAATAAGTAATATGTTAACTCTATGATTTAGAACTTAAAACAAAAGTATATACAAAATATCAATAACCAAATACCACCGAAAAATACCTCCTCCTTATCTTGTTGAAGCTCATCGGTTGTAATGTAGTCATGGATGCTTCCCAACATTCTTTTCCCGCTTGCCCAGAGTGAAACAATGAAATCCTCCTAGCCAACTAGGAGCCTAGCTAGCTTCCTAGCTCTAAGAAACCTTTCGGTTTCTTGGACCTCCGTGCCCGTGACTCCAAGAACAACAAAGCACAAATGCTCAAAGAAAACCATCATAAGAAATATATCTTCCAAAGATTTCACAACCTCTCAATTCTCCCATTCCTCACCACTTCTCCTCCCTATTTATCAAGTTTCCATACACCCTTCCCCAAGTCTCCTCAACCACCCTCATTATTATCCATCAACCTCCCTTATCTAGATTTTTGGAAAAAAGATTAAAATAAAACTAAAATATAAATGACTTGCATTAAACAACAATAAATAAAATGAAAAGTCTTTCTTCTCATGCTAGCTAATAAATGTAATTTGACAATTTTACCAAAAGGTACATAAAACCCCACCATGATCATTTAATTCATCATACCCACCATCTATAAAAGTCAATAAGGTATTTAATGCTTCTAGATATTTTGTATGCAATATAATTTACATATTCAATAAACATTCAATTACATAGTTAATAATTTACTTTAATAATTAATACATTAATTAATTGTACTAGTGTACATAGGTAGGGTATGTGTGCATAGCTGTAGGACACATATCTCATGTATGTGCTAATGATAAACAATCATTGCCTCTAGTGCATAGTTCCTATATGATCACCAAGACATGTAGGACAACAAATCAAGTAATGCATCATTTAATAATATTAACGAACAAAATTACACCAATTCATGAATAACTCATTATCACACTTAAAATATCAATAGGAAATCAAAGAGGGTTTTAAACATGGTAGGAACCAAGTGAGTAGACAATAGTGGCATCTCTAATCCCCAATCGGTATTCTCAACTAACATCGAAGCATCCTTCCTTCCTAACCTACTTCCATCTTCCATCCTATCCTTTCCTCTGTTGGACTAGGCTGGAGCGTCAACTATATTGACCTGACTCTACATAGAACTCGTAAGAGGAAGTGTCATACATCTCGACCAAGCTTCCCCAACAGGCAACTAGCAGTCACCATCACATGTCTAGGGGAGAGTGACTTCACACAGTCCTCCCACCACTCTAGGTTTCAGAGGATAAACGGTGGGAAATACCTCCACCCCTCCTTATAGAACTAGGGTCAACACAACTAGCAATCACCATCACACGTCTAGGGGAGCGTGACTTCACACAACCCTCCCAAGACTCTAGGTTTCAGAGGATAAACGGTGGGAAATACCTCCACCCCTCCTTATAGAACTAGGGTCAACACCCTACATCAAGCCCTATTGTGCAACTACTGTTCTTAGAATCACGTCATCAAACAAGCACTCTGGGCAAGCTGTGTGTCCTGTCAAAACCACACTCACCACAAATCATAGCAATATTTTGAATCATAGATTAAATAATAAGTACAACATATAGCATATACTATCTTCTTGATATCTACGATATCCAAGTCACCTCAACACTACAGTCATTTGGCTATCGCATATCTCATTAACCTGCAAGTTAATTCACCAATAACTCATATCTATGCATATACATAATAATTTTATATAAGGATCCATATCTATATTGACGTTCAATTTAAGAAATGCATGTTTATTTTTATCATGCCTGACATTTGTTATGCATTCACATCATAACTTGAACTAGTATCCACGTACCTAAATTCCACATTTTAACTTGCATGTTTAAACAAACCAAAGAGCTATCATCATCATGAATATACAACAATGAAAGTAATATCATGCAACCCATAATTAGGTCAATATGTACATATCTCAAATATCTATCCCAATCTAACAGAGCCCAAACCAATGTTAAGGATTGAATTACTAAGATGAGTAAACAATCAATGTTCTAACACCCTAAAGGCCAATATATGGGGCATTACATACACCCGGCCTTCAAGAAAGTTCGTCCGAAAGTTACGGTCAAAATGATAGGTAATCATAATGCATGGTGTTTACATATCCCTAGGGTTAACTCTTGAAGAATATTTACTTGATTATTACTTTGATTAGAATATCATAAAGTCATCACTATGCTACTACTATGTTAGCAACAAGGGAAAGACCTATCTTATTCTTGGTAAGATTCATGATTTTACTAACCAAGTCTTGTATGATATTCACTATAGTTCTAACTTAATGATAAAATTTCCATTAACTATTATATACTATAAAAGTAAAATTTTATAAAGAATTATAAACTTAAGAGTTTTGTGTTCCTTTCTTTATATTAAAAGATTAAGTTAAACATCTCAATAATTATTTAGTTTATCTAAAATGTTAGCAATCTTCAACCAAATTATAATATAATAGGTTGTTATTATTTTCTTATACCATGTTTAGGGTTATGATCATTCCCAAATAAGAAAAAAAAAAAATTCATGGTACAACTACTAAGTGTCTTCTGTGATAGAGAATCTTGTGTCATAATATTCCTGATCTTGTGTTATACTAGTCTCATTCGACCTTCACTTGATTAAAACATGTTGAGTCTTTTAATATATTGACTGAGACTGTCCCTATTTAGCAGACACCTCACTATGTCTTGACTGTATGCTATTGCCACTTATAACTAAATTAACACAAAGACACACTTATCTTCTATATTTATTCTCCCTATGTTCCATATAGGACCCCCCCCATAGTTAAAGTGTAGTCTTCTAGTTGACTACTAGATAGAACCTTATCTCATCATTGATTATATGGTTAAGTGAATCTTATATTAAGTTTGATATAAATTCCATCAAGTCATACATACCATCCCACCTATTATATATATATATATATATATATATATATATAGTGATGGCATAT
>ML801767.1:244861-257682 GCA_009831015.1 Picea engelmannii
TTGATTATCATTCTAACTTGACAATACATATGCCATCACTAATGAGATTGGCACATTTTTTTTATTTTTATTTTGGGAACATTGAATAAGACATTGCTAATTAACTATCATGTTATGTCATCACTTCATGGTTTGTTTGGTCATTTTCCTCAACCTCACCTTCCTCTTAAGTCATAAAAAAATAGATCTCATCCAAGTTAAATGTTGAGTATAGGATTGTCTTCATCATAGTCAAGGAAAAATTCTTTCTATCCAAAATTCACTATTACAAACGTACTTATACATAAAGGGAACCATGTTGACACTTGAGTTGGTGAACATTTTGATATCAAGAATAAATATACTATGGGTTTGATGCAGGAGCATCGCCCACATCAAGCGAGCCAACGTGAAAGCGAGAGACAGCTGGACAAGCTAACAAATTTCTTTTTGAATTTCACCTTGATATTGTTGCGCAAACATTAATGTGTTGATTTGATGAAGCACACTTTGTATATTGTAATGGACCTTGAGCGGATAGCTCACGTCCTTAGGTAGCTGAGGCATTTAATAGTTTTAATGTAAAGGTAGATAGGAATTTAATTTTAGATTTGATAGCTTTAGAGCTCGAGAGGGAAACATGATATATACACCCTCCTTTGTACATTGTAAAAATAAGTTGAAAGCATTCAGAAAAGGAGAGCACGTAGAGAAGCGTATGTAGAACCTCCATGTACAAACATTGAATTAATAGAAGAAAGCTTTGATTCAATTCCATGGCTGTGTTATTCTCCGTGTATTGTTGATATTATGCTCATGAATGTTTTCTTCTTGTCATACATTTGATTTTATGTGTTGTGTATGTGATTTCATGGTTGAATTGAAGTCTGTGAGAACAAGGATTTAGTTTCAATTGTTTCTCCATCTTGAACCAGAGAATTCCTGCAAGGAGTGTAGTCGAATTGTCCGCAAGGAGTGCGTTGACAGCAGGGTTCAAGTAGAGGTAACTTTTGTTCCAAGTTCTCAGAAGTGCCGATTTGGCACCAGAGCCGTGCAAGGCATGCACAGGCTAGATGAAGCCCCAGAGTTGCGATTCTGAGCAAAGGAAATCAAGATTTCTGCTGCAAGAGTGCGCAGAATTGAAGAATTCAACACTTAGTCATGCTTGAAGATTTTCCGCAAGGAGTGTGCGCAAGAAGCTTCCGGGAGGAACTCAAAAGTAGGAAGAAAAGCTTAGGAGGAATAGACCTTCAGAGTTGTTGAAGGGCACCAGAAGAAAGTCATGTCTTCGAAGCTAAGCAGAGCGCCGCAAGGTTTGCGTGCAGGGTGACAAGTTCTGTTGAAGGAACGGTTCATCGTTTCGTGGTTTCGATAGGGAAGAAATGAACAAATGAAACTCTCCGGGAGTTTCCGCGAAGTGTTGCAGGTCATTGGATCTCTCAAAGCTACCGGGAGGCTATAGCGTAGGCGTGTAGGATAATATCGAGGCTCAGGAGAGCAGGAGCATGATCGGGATCACGAGGAGCATAGTCTTTACCCGTGGATCGGCGTATCGGGAGTTCGTAAGGTAAGGTTCTAACTTTGTGCAACGGAAGTCACGAAGTCGCGAGGTGCGACATTTCGACAGTGACGTAAGTCGTGTAGGCCATAGGGAAAGTGTAAGACAGGTGGCGGAGATCCGAGATCTCGCAAGTTTGGGGCTTGTGAGTTGGAAGCCCAAATATTGGGAAGTTCGGGTCATGAGACGCGAGGATCCGAAGGCGCGACAGGATAATATCGGCGTCTCAGAACATCGAAACTCAGAGGATGGAGGAAGTAGAGCTGAAGGTCACGAGTAGCGAAGTTGCGATGTCATGGGGCTGCGATAGAACCGAAGCCCCGATAGGTGAAAGGGAGGTCAGCAATTGACCGAGGCATCAGATCTCGGGGATCCGAGAGGCAGTGCTTGACTATTGAGTTCGCGAAGTCACAAACACTGATGCTCTAAAAGAAGAAGAGAGGGTCGAAGCCGAGAGAAACTGTGGGGTGCAGATTTCTCGAAAGGGAGATAGAAGAACCATTGAGTTCTTCGGGCCGTGAGTGAAAGAAGGTCCTAGAGGAGGCGAACGTGCTCTGAGGAGTGCGCTCGGCATCAAGTGTGGTATCAAAGCAGGATTTCTTTTCTTTCTGTAGTAGAGAAAATAAGTTCTCCATGCCGCCCAGAAGAGAAAGACAGTCACCAAACCCAGAAGATAGGGAGGTGCGAAGAAGAGGTAGGCCAGCAGGAAATCCAGAAATGGAGCGGCAGATGAGAGATCTTCGAGCAAGGCTTGAGGAGATGGAGACTGCACAAAGACGCGGAGTTGGTTCAGGGGATCTTAGCGATTTTGAGGTTGAAGAGGAAGCTGGACATGCAGAAGAGGTCACAGCAGAAGATGCATCAACTAAGTGGTTGATCAAAGCTATCACAAGGATGGGTGCGAAGGCGAAAATGGACATTCCAGTCTATGAAGGGAATCTGGATGCAGAGGAGCTACTATATTGGATTAGAGCTCTTGACACATACTTCGATTATGAAGATGTGGAGGATGATAAGAAGGTCAAGCATGCAGTTACGCGCTTGAAAGGACATGCAGCATTGTGGTGGGACGAGCTACAAGCTGACAGACACTGCAAGGGAAAGCAGAAAATCAAAAGCTGGGATCGAATGATTGCTAAGATGAAGGCGAAGTTCATCCCAAGGGATTATCAAATCACTCTGTTCAGGTGAATGCAGAACCTGAGACAAGCTGATGATAGTCAAGGAATACACTGAGGAATTCTATCGACTGAACATCAGAGTAGGTCATCAGGAGAGCGATGATGAGAAGGTTGCGAGATATCTGAATGGTCTGAGATACGACATTTAGGATGAGCTAAGCATTCTAACCATCTGAACGGTGGAATATGCTTACCAGATGGATCTGAAAGCCGAAGAGAAGTTGAGCCGAAAGCAAGGACAGCGAGGGCGAGGCAGAAGCCAGCCAAGAGGCAAAGCAGTTTCCCAGGACAAATTCCAGAAGCTCAAGGAGGAATGGAAGAAACCTCAGGGTAAGGTTGAGAGAGGTGGAACCTCACAGTAGAGGCATCCATATGTCGAGCAGAGAGGACAGCCAAATAATCAGCAAGGTGGCTATGCTGATGCAAACACTCTTCCGCGTACTAGAGGTCGCGGTAGAGGAAGAGGAGGAGTGATCAGATGTTTTACATGTGGGGGGAATGGGCACAAGTCATTCGAGTGTCCAGAGAAAAAGAAAGATGCAAGGGAAGCTCACATCACTGAAGCTTAGAGGCATGATGCTGAGTCAGAAGATGCAGATAGCGGAAGATCACTTGGGATGCATAAAGTCCTTTTGACACCTAAGAAGGAGGTGGAAATCTCAATGCAGAGGACCAGACTGTTCAGAACAGCTTGCACAACCAAGGATAGGAAATGCAAGGTTATTGTGGACAGTGGAAGCACTGATAATCTTGTTTCAACTGAGATGGTGGAAAAATTAGAGCTGGAAACGACTGATCACCCGAGTCCATATAAGGTCTCGTGGCTACAAAAAGGACATCAGGTGAGTGTCAATAAACAATGTTTAGTTGAATTCAAAATTGGGGGATATAATGATAAGATTCTGTGTGATGTTATTCCCATGGATGTATGTCATTTATTGCTGGGTAGACCATGGAAATATGACAGAAATGTGGTTCATGATGGGAGGATGAACACATATACTCTAGAGAAGAATGGGAGAACCCATAAGTTGCTTTCGATAAAGGATAAAGAAGTGAAACCAGAAGTAAGCAGCACAATACTTCTCATGAGTGGGAAGGAGCTTCTCACAGAGATGGAGAAGAAGGAAGATCCACAATTTTTTGTGGTCAGGAAACCACGAATTATCCTGACTAGCACGAGAGTGGATGACTTACCAAGTGAGATTCAGGAACTGCTGGAGGAGTTCGCTGATATCATCATGGACGAATTACCTCATTCGTTGCCACCAATGAGAAGTGTGAGTCATCACATTGATCTCATACCAGGAAGCAGTTTTTCGAATAAGGTTGCGTATAGATTGATGCCTCAGGAGAATGAGGAAGTCAAAAGGCAAGTGCAGGAGTTATTGGATAAAGGATTGGTCAGAGAAAGTCTGAGTCCGTGTGTTGTTCCAACTGTGCTTAGTCTGAAGAAGGACGGAGGCTGGAGAATGTGTACAGACTCCAGAGCGATCAACAAAATCACCATCAGGTACATATTTCCACTACCGAGAATGGATGATCTGATGGATTGCCTGAGTGGGGCAAATTATTTTTCAAAAATTGATCTGAAGAGCGGATATCACCAGATTCGCATGATGGAAGGTGATGAATGGAAGACAACATTCAAAACAAACGAAGGTTTGTACGAATGGCTGGTCATGCCGTTTAGTTTTACAAACGCACCGAGAACATTCATGAGACTGATGAATGAAGTCATGAGGGAATTCATTGGGAAATTTGTAGTCGTATATCTGGATGATATATTGATCTACAGTAAGACGAAGGCTGAACATCTAAAACATTTAGCCATTGTGATGAGAAAGTTTCAGCAGGAGAAGTTGTTGATAAACATGAAGAAATCTTCATTCATGAAGACATAGCTCATTTACTTGGGGTTCGTCATTTCGGCGAATGAATTGAAGATGGATCCGGAAAAGGTGGAAGTGATCAAGAATTGGCCATCACCCAGAAATGTTTTTGAGGTGAGGAGTTTCCATGGTTTGGCTATTTTCTACCAAAATTTCATTCGAAATTTCAGTGGAATTAGCGCTGCAATGATGGATACAGTGAAGAAGCGGCATAAGACTTTTCATTGGACAATAGAGGCTGAGAAGAGCTTCAATCTGTTGAAGCGGAAGATAACAGAGAAACCAGTGTTAGTGTTGCCAGACTTCATGAAGACATTTCAGGTGAGATGTGATGCAAGCGGATATGCCATAGGAGTGTTCTTGAGTCAGGAAGACAGTCCAGTTGCATATTTCAGCGAGAAGCTGGATGATGAAAAGCTGAAGTACTCCACGTATGATAAAGAATTTTCTGCCATCATCCAGGCATTAAATAAGTGGAGGCATTACTTGATCCCAAAAGAATTTGTATTGTACAGTGATAATCATGCATTACAGTTTGTGAGTCAACAGGATAAGTTGAATCATAAACATGCAAAATGGGTAGAGTATATGCAAAATTTCACGTTTGTGATCAAACATATTTTAGGAACTACTAACAAAGTGGCTGATGCTTTAAGCAGGAAATGTTTGTTGCTGCAAGAGTTCCAAGTCAAAGCATTGGGTTTTGAGAATCTAAAGGACATGTATGCCAGAGATGCAGATTTTGGGGAAGCATATGAAGCGGCTGAGAATCCAGTTCTCAGGGATCGGAGCCCATGGATAGACTACCTAATCTAGGAGGGATTTCTATTCAGAGGCAATCAACTGTGTATTCCAAATTGATCCATGAGGGAGAATTTGCTAAAGGAAAAACACAGCGGAGGTTTAGCTGGACATTTTGGCCACGAAAAAACATTCGCAAAGCCCAGCGAATCGTATTTTTGGCCAGGAATGTGAGCAGATTTCAAAAGGTTTGTTGACAGGTGTCGAATTTGTCAACATTCGAAGGGCCGGAAATAGAATGCATGTCTTTACCAGCCATTTCCCATACCAGAGAGACCATGGGAGGTAATTAGCATGGATTTCATACTGGGATTGCTGAGGATGCAGAGAGGGGTTGATTCCATCTTTGTGGTGGTTGACAGGTTTTCAAAAATGGCACATTTTATCCCGTGTTAGAAGACCATTGATGCGACGCACATCACAAGTTTGTTTTTTAAAGAGATCGTTAGACTTCATGGATTGCCGAAAAGTATTGTTTCGGACAGGGACACTAAGTTCATTGGGCATTTTTGAAGGACACTATAGAAGAAGTTAGGAACTAATCTGGCATTTAATTCTGCTTATCACCCTCAGACAGATGGAAAGACGGAAGTGGTTAACAGGAGTCTGGGAGATTTATTGAGAAGCTTGGTGACGGAGCATCACAACAGCTGGGACAATGTGTTACCACAGGCGGAGTTCGCATACAACGATTCAGTGAATCGGAGTACAGGCACAAGTCCATTTCAGATTGTGTATGGGACACAACCGAGGGGAGTTTATGAACTCAGGGAGTCAGAACAGGCTGCGACTAGTAGTGCTAGTGTAGAGGAGTTCACTGAAACGATGAAGGAACTTCACAGTCAGGTGAAGCAATGACTGATTGGTTCAAATCAGGAGTACAAGCACAGAGCAGATCACCATCAAAAACAACTTCAATTTGAAGTTGGTGATCTAGTTATGGCACATCTAGGGAAGGAGAGGATCCCAAGGGGAACATACAACAAATTAAAGATGAATAAAATCAGACCATGCAGAGTCCTGAAGAAGTTCGGAGAGAATGCATATGAGATTGAGTTGCCGGATGGCATTGGGATATATCCGATATTTAATGTTTCAGATTTATATCCATACAGGGATGGAGAAATAGAGACTGGAACTGAGGAACCAGTAATCCAGTGGATAAAGAAATTACCCGTTGCAGAGAAGCTTCATATGGAGTGCATACTGGACAAGTGAGCGGGTAAAAAGTCCAGACGAAAGCAATACTTTGAGTATCTGGTCAAATGGAAGAATCACCCAGTGGAATATGCTAGCTGGGAAAATGAAGTAGTGATACAGAAGCATGGGCAGACCATGTAGGAGCTCATGGACAGGAGCCCAAGAATTTTTTTTCAAGCGAGGGAGTATGATGCAGGAGCATCGCCCACGTCAAGCGAGCCAGTGCGAAAGCGGGAGACAGCTGGACAAGCCAACAAATTTCTTTTTGAATTTCACCTTGATATTGTTGCGCAAACATTAATGTGTTGATTTTATGAAGCACACTTTGTATATTGTAATGGACCTTGAGCGGATAGCTCACGTCCTTAGGTAGTTGAGGCATTTAATAGTTTTAATGTAAAGGTAGATAGCAATTTAATTCTAGATTTGATAGCTTTAGAGATCGAGAGGGAAACGGGATATAGACACCCTCCTTTGTACATTGTAAAAATAAGTTGAAAGAATTCAGAAGAGGAGAGCACGCAGAGAAGCGTATGTAGAACCTCCATGTACAAACATTGAATTAATAGAAGAAAGCTTTGATTCAATTCCATGGCTGTGTTATTCTCTGTGTATTGTTGATATTATGCTCATGAATGTTTTCTTCTTGTCATACATTTTCTTTTATGTGCTGTGTATGTGATTTCATGGTTGAATTGAAGTCTGTGAGAACAAGGAGTTAGTTTCAATTGTTTCTCCATCTTGAACCAGAGAATTCCTGCAAGGCGTGCAGTCGAATTGTCTGCAAGGAGTGCATTGACAGCAGGGTTCAAGTAGAGGTAACTTTTGTTCCAAGTTCTCAGAAGTGCCGATTTGGCACCGGAGCCATGCAAGGCCTGCGCAGGCTAGACGAAGCCTCCGAGTTGCGATTCTGAGCAAAGGAAATCAAGATTTCTACTGCAAGAGTGCGCATAATTGAAGACTTCAACACTTAGTCGTGCTTGAAGATTTTCCCCAAGGAGTGTGCGCAAGAAGCTTCCGGGAGGAACTCAAAAGCGGGAAGAAAAGCTCAGGAGGAATAGACCTTCAGAGTTGTTGAAGGGCATCGGAAGAAAGTCGTGTCTTCGAAGCTACGCAGAGCGCCACAAGGTTTGCGTGCAGGGTGACAAGTTCTGTTGAAGGAACAGTTCGTCGTTTCGTGGTTTTGATAGGGAAGAAACGGACGGACGAAAATCTCCAGGAGTTTCCGCGAAGTGCTGTGGGTCATTGGATCTCTCAGAGCTTCCGGGAGGCTATAGCATAGGTGTGTAAGAGAAGCTCGAGGCTCAGGAGAGTAGGAGCATGATCGAGATCACGAGGAGCATATTCTTTACTCGTGGATCGGCGTATCGGGAGTTCGTAAGGTAAGGTTCTAACTCTGTGCAACGGAAGTCGCGAAGTCGCACGGTGCGACATTCCGACAGTGACGTAAGTCATGTAGGCCACAGGGAAAGTGTAAGACAGGTGGCGGAGATCCGAGATCTCGCAAGTTCGGGGCTCGTGAGTTGGAAGCCCAAATATTGGGAAGTTCGGGTCACGAGACGCGAGGATCCGAAGGCGCGAGCATCCAAAGGCGCGACAGGATAATATCAGCGTCTCGGAACATCGAAACTCGGAGGACGGAGGAAGTAGAGCTGAAGGTCGCGAGTAGCGAAGTTGCGACGTCGCGGGGCTGCGATAGAACCGAAGTCCTGATAGGTGAAAGGGAGGTCAGCAATTGATCGAGGCATTGGATCTCGGGGATTCGAGGGGTAGTGCTTGACTATTGAGTTTGCAAAGTCACGAACACCGATCTTCCGAAAGAAGAAGAGAGGGTCGGAGCTGAGAGAAACTGTGGGGTGCAGATTTCCCGAAAGGGAGATAGAAGAACCATTGAGTTCTTCGGGTCGTGAGTGAAAGAAGGTCCTGGAGGAGGTGAACGTGCTCCGAGGAGTGCGCTCGACATCAGGGTTCATTCCAAAATATTTATTCACTTATCCTTAAAGTCTTCTCTTCTCACCATTGTATTTCACATGTCACAAAATTATATCCTCTATACCTACAAAATACTTACCAACTCTCGGCTCTAGTTCTTTTATTATCCATCCCTAGAACTTTCAAATTCTCCCCTTACTATGAAGAAGTTTAACAATGGGAAGAAAATGTTCGTCATTCATCAACTAGAATTATTTATTTATTTATTTTCAACATAATTTCTTCCTAGGAAAAAAAAAATCTAGATCAAAAAATGCATTTGAAGGAGTGTGCTCCCATTTATACAACCCACCCCTCTTACAAGGGACTTGTGAAAAATAATCCATAACACTCCATTTAAATTTCTACTATGAAATAAATTTATGGGCAAAAGTGTTGCCCTAATCCCAAGGGATACCCCCTTTTCTCAAAGCATTCTTTCATTCTTTTTTTTTTTTATTCAATCAACACTACCTAAGGTATTTATCACTCATCTTACTAATGTTAGCAACACTTTAAGAGATATACATGAACTCAACTACTCTGGTATGATCAAGTAAATTCAACAATTAAACATGCGTTGACTTAACATCATATTGGGCAGTAGAAACTTGTCAATATTCCCATCACACATTGTGATATAAATAAACATATTGTCACCATATTTCATTTATCATTCTAAATGCAAGTTCCAGGTTCAAAAAATAGGCCCACTTACAGTATGCCATATCACCACACTAACCTAGATAATTGATTAAAGTCAATCCATAACTGCTATTATGGTAGACTTGGCACTACACTTTCTCTAGGGTCAAGACTTTCCCACTCACACTTAGTATAGAAGTAACCCAAGTGCATAACCTATGCCCCTAAGCTAGAAAAACTTTTAATGGCACACCATACAAAATTCTCCATTAACTAAGTAATGTTTTACTAGCTAATGATAAATTTCTACATGACCTTCTCTCTATGGAGAATACGTATCACCACAAAATCTATAGATATTCTCATACACACATCATATAATACACAATAATTAAGAGCATATCACATCATTAGTTGTTTCTCATAATCATAAATATTATGGTGACTTAAAAGTTCATTGATTTCCTCATGAAACCATGAATGTCTTTCTCGTAACAATGATATGTCCTTCACTCTTAGCATTACCAAGGTTAGATTCTCCTTTATGATAAATACACACCATTCTTAAGGCCTTATACTTACTTACAAAGTGGGGAAAGAACCCTACATCATACATCACACAGTGTTTGCCACGTCAACAAATTATTTTCTAGGTTACAAGATTTGTTTCAATACGATCACCCTTAACCTTAAAAGATACCAAGTTGGACTTTAATTATAATGTTCACTTTGAGTTCTCTATTGCACACTCTATGAATTAGATTCCATACTCTAGCTTCAAAGGGTTACATGATGCTACGCTTAGAGGTTGTCTTGCTCACTATGTCATGTACTTTCACAATGCTTTGAATGCATTAAAATTTCTCATAAAATCCACTCTTAAAGTGAATTGGGTTGAATACCATTTTATTATTAGTAGTATTATTATTGATATTTTCACTAATATTTATTTATTTATTTGCTTTAATCAAAACAATACTTTCATTCATTAAACTCTCTCTCTCTCTCTCTCTCTCTCTCTTTTTTAAATATATTTTACCTATATTATTCTCCACTTTTTCTTTTATAACTCTCATTGTTTAACATATATATATTTTTAAATTATATACATTAATTTCCTATTATTCTCCACTTTCTTATTGTATAACTCTTATTGTATTTACGCTCTTATTTCCTCATAGGAATTTCTTAGTTGGTAAGTGGTTTATTATCTTACGAAAATAATTCCACCTTCACTTAAAATCTTGGCATATGGAACATATATTTTCCATGTTTTTGGTTCGAGTGATTTAATTACTGAAATTATTGCTATAGATTGTTGCACTTCTTTCTTGCAAAAATTATAGCTCCACCTATGACACTCCTTGCTTGCTAAGAGATATACCAAAAAGAGAGAACGAAGAACGAAATATTTCACCGACATTATATCTATAACATGGATCCATGTCGATTATCAGAGGTGCGACATGTTGATTATGTAGAAAAAGCAGTTGTAGGAATAACAATTCCCCAATCGATCAAAGTTAATGGAAGGTACATAGATGCGAGAAGATGTATACCATCATGAAGGGTTAGCGTGCACATTAAGTAATCCACATTCCAATGTGCAGAAGGAGTACGCTTATTGAATTTGAATATTTTATGAAGCATTTAATGGGCATTTCTTCTCTCGCAGAGGTACCAGTCTTATCGTTCAAACTAACAATATCCAATGACATGAGTCATAAGTGTGTCCGTAATTCTTTCTAGTCCACCTATAGGGTGGTTTTCACTGGGTTCCTATAACATTAACTCTGACAATTAGGTAGACTATCTATCAATAATTTGACTGCATTTAAGACTCACTAATAAATGTTTTTTTAATTGTGGTTCATAGACCAACTACATTTAACACTCATGAATAACTTTTGTGGTTCATACACCGACTACATTTAACACTTATTTTTTTACTATAAGACTAGGGATGTCGCTGATGTGGGTGTTAATGCCACACTACTAGTTTTTAATAATGAGATTGGATTTCTGAAACAGATTGGAAAGCCAGATCGAGGACAATGACCTTAATATATTTAATTCAAGACTTGTTTTGGCCTCTCCACAAACTGCAATAGATGTCGACTATGCTTCTATATTGGGTGTTATTGGTCATGAGTATTTCCACAAATGGACTGGTAACAGGGTAACATGTCGTGATTGGTTTCAATTAAGTTTAAAGGAAGGACTTACAGTTTTCAGGGATTAGAAATTCTCGTCCGACATGGGAATTCATGCTGTTAAGCTAATTGTAGATGTGGTGAAGCTTCGTAATTACCAATTTCCTCAAGACGTTGGTCCCATGTCTCACCCCTTGCATCCACATTCATATATTTCCCTCTACCCTTCCCTAACTCAATTTATGAACAATTGATATTTATGCAATCATGAGATTGAGCCACATTAAACACCCCACTTATTTGGAGAAATTTCTATTGGATTATTCAGCGGTTACATGGCACCAGAGTATGCAATGTGAGGAAACTATCTGTAAAGGTTGATGTCTATAGTTTTGGAGTGCTAGTCCTTGAGATTGTGAGTGGAAGGAAAAACAGTGATATAAATTTTCCCGATAAAATGCAAAGCCTATTAGAATGGGTGAGACTTCAATTCACTCATGCTTTTTTTTGTATGAGAAATAGTGCTTGCAGATAATGGAGATGTTAAGTGAGTATGCATTTTCCTTGGATGTGATGTAGGCATGGATATTATACAAGTGAGGGAGTCTTCCAAATATGATAGATTCGACATTGGCAGAAACATGCAGGCAGAAGAAAGATTTAAGATGCATTCACATTGCCCTTCTATGGACGCAAGGTGATGCAGGCCTCCATCCAATTATGTCTAATGTTATATTAATGATCTCTAGCACTTCTGTGACATTAGCAAATCCACTAAAGCCAACATTTGTGAAAGGTAGTGAGAGCAGCTATGGATGTAAGAGCCAAACTAAATAAACAACCATTTAATTTACAACAGAGCAGTAAAATTTAAGAGTTACTTCATTTAGTACATTCGCAATCAAATTCATCATAATAATAAAATTTAATAACAATTTAATACAAAAACAATGCATAATTCTTGGTAAATGCCTGAACCTTATGCTATTATCCCTCCTGTTGTCCGCAGCTTGCCTCCTTGATCGCTTATGAACACTGCCCAAAACCGTTCCTCCCTACGAACTAGGTAGCTCCCTAGCTCCAGGATATCAACGGATATCCTGGCCCTTGTGCCCAAAACACCCAGCAACTCCGGTGCACTGTGTCAATGCCACTCACAAAATTTCACCTCCCTCTCTGCAATACTCAGAGCTCCCAAAATCCATCCCCAACTCCCATAGAATAATATCCCCTCAAACTCCTTCCCTTCCTTATCCCTCCTTCACCGAATTCCCTTCATTTACTCCCTACCTAATATATTATCCCATTCTTTAATGTCTTATCCCCCCCTTCATTAATATCTTATCCCATTCTTTAATATGTTTCCATTTTCGGGAACGTAACTTAATTTAATAATATATTTTATTATCCACCTTTATTTATTTACCTTATTAATTAATGA